>JAKGGE010000138.1:0-15993 GCA_023748175.1 Hoolock leuconedys | reverse complement strand
GGCACTCCTCACTTCGCAGGTGATGGTCCGTCAGGCAGAGGCGTTCCTCACCTCCCGGAAGATGGCAGGCCGCGCAGAGGCGCCCCTCACCTCCCGGACGATGGGTGGCCGGGCAGAGGATCTCATCACCTCCTGGAGGATGGGTGGCCTGGCATAGGTGCTCCTCAATTCCCAGATGACGGGTGGCCGGGCAGAGGCACTCCTCACTTCCCAGAGGGAGCGGCCGGGCAGAAGGTCTCCTCACTTCCCTGATGGGTT
Organism: Hoolock leuconedys; assembly: GCA_023748175.1. Lineage (NCBI taxonomy): Eukaryota > Metazoa > Chordata > Mammalia > Primates > Hylobatidae > Hoolock > Hoolock leuconedys. The sequence continues at coordinate 15,735 of JAKGGE010000138.1, read as the reverse complement.
GGCCGGGTAGAAGTTCTCCTCACTTCCCAGATGATGGGTAGCCAGGCAGAGGTTCTCCACACGTCCCAGGAGCTAGGCGGCGGGACGGGAGGCTCCACATTTCAGGCCGGATGCGTCCAGGCAGAGGCACTACTCACATCCCAGATGGTGATTGGCGAGACAGGGTCTCCTCTCCTCCCAGACGATGGGTGGCCGGCCAGAGGCTCTCCTCACCTCCCAGGCGATGGGTGGCAGGCAGAGGTGATCCTCACTTCACCCAGGCGATGGGTGTTCACACCCAAGCCGCTCCTCACTTTCAGAGGCGGCCGAGGCAGAGGCGCTCCCTCTCTTCCCAGAAGTTGGGTGGCGGGCAGGGCCTCTTCCTCCCATATATAGGGTGGCTGGTGAAGGCAGGGAAATAATACCACTTCAAAACAAACAATAAAGAATAATCTTGACGGCATTGGGCACCGTCCACATAAACATGTACCAGATCGAACAACAGAGAAAATAATTAGTCGATGTTAAAAAACCAATTCAAGCTGGATTTAGTGAAAAGGAGATCAGAAGGGTTTCGCGCCAAGAGATAATTTGTTCTCAATCGGAAGGAAGAGAAAAGGGTCTCCGTCTCTCTTAATCCTTTCAAATAACGAGAACTGGAACACATCTAATACGAGGGGAAGAAGTTGCTACTGCTACTAATATATACACGTACCAGCGCACCGGCTGCGATTATTGGGGGTCTTTGTCACTGACGAGCGGTTTGGCTGATCCGGTGCAAGCGGGAGCTCTCAGCCGATTCCGAGTTGAGCTCGAAACCGGAGACGACAGCGTCCACGGTCTTGAAGGTCATCCTTCCCTTTTTTTCCTTCGATTCTGGGGTCTCGTCTAGACCGAACCATGGGATCGACGACAAAAGAAACTAGACGATAAGTGAATATCAATCAAGCAAAGAAGGCACGAGAACGAGAGAGAGAGAGAGAGAGCCCATAAAAAAGACTTTAAGATTGGCGAAGAAGAAACAGATGATCAGACAGCGGGTGATTGCCACAGTTAATGACGCGTCGTCGCCACTGAGATCACCACCAGGGAAGGTGTAACCAAATATATCAGCTTTACATGCATCCAAAGTTAATGTGGAAGCCTCATAAGAGTGATCGAAAACAAGAGAGGAATTACTGTGTCATATGGATTATATGGCAGACAGTAATGTGAGCTAACAATTCTACCCCGAGTCTCCTTCACTGTGGTCGAAACTTAGCAAAGACCAAAAGACACGGCATAAGTTGCACCTTCCCATCACTAGGTTGTTGCTACGCATGACGAGTCTGATAATTACCAACAGCTTGCTGTGTAGATGTGCTACTCTCAAATTTATTCCACGATTTAGTTTAGCAGTGAAACGAGAAATCATCTCCACTGCTCAGCAACAAACACCAGAAAATTTATCCTTGCTGAAGTCCACCATAGTCAATAACCAAAACAACACCAGGATCATTATTTCGCAGTTTCCTCCACTTTGGTTTCCCTTACCAGACAAAGCGTAGGTATCACCGAGAACAGCAGCAAGGTAATATTCTTCGATAGAACAAATTAAAATTAGTTCAGAACACAAACTGCAGGAGCCCTTACTGATGGTTGCGTGTGTGGTCGCCAGATGCCGAACACCTTTACGAGAAATTATCAGCAGGTCTTTTTCTCGATAGTAACCGCGCATTAATCTTCCTCATATCAATTCTTGTCGCGGCGCCCCTCCAATGTCCAGAACAGCAGAAGTAAATGCAAGAGCTGATCCCCAGTGAGAGCTGCTTGAATGTTCCTGCCTGAACATCAGATGAAATACACATCAGGTAAACTGCTATCTCTAAGCAAAATGATGATGTTACATGGATATTACACATCAGAAAAAAGACTCGTATTATGACTTTTCTCCAGGATGGTCCCAAGAAACAGATGTACCATAGATTCAGTAAACTTTTATCTCCCTTCGCAAGGACATTATGGTGATGGTAACAAGTGCAAGTCAAAAGAACAAACTAGAGGAAATTATGTGTAGATATCTTGCAAATCACCAAGCAACAATCAGATAGCATCTTGACATTACACTTACTCACAAACAGTTATTAATACTAATGCAAAAATTCATAAAACTACAGTCCTGAAAAATCTGTTTACATTATTAAATAGTTTTTAGCTGGAAATATTATGATGACAACAACAAGTTTACAATATCCAGACTATTTGGGTCAGCTATATGGACCTTTTTACTCTATAATATTTTAAATCATAGCATAACTCCTAAGGAAAAATTCTTTTATGATTTCTTCAACAGATACAGTTCATAACACACAAGTTCAAGAAACAATTTTGTGGTCAACTGCCATAACATTCTGGATCAAATAGTTTTATTAAAGTCACTAGAAAAGATACAGAAACAAATGCATGTTAAATATATCTCCAATTAAAACCATCTATAACCAAAAGATGCAGACCTGAGCACAAGTTTGACAACTAAAGCAAAATACCTCTCTACAATCAAAACCATTAAGCTAGCAAGATGGATAAGCATTGGAGGATCATTATAAGTGATAAATAGTAGGCTAGCTATAACAACTATTTCCGGTGGAAAGTGAGCACTAACCAAACAACAGCATGCTGTTTTAATCAAACATGCCACGATATGAATGAAATTCTTCATACTGGTCCCTCTAGCAACAAGCATAGTCAGCTTGAAAATCAGATAACCTAGTAGAAGCTGCATCAATAGATATATATCATATGGTCCTGTACTGAGGTTTTATTTTCAGCTGACACCAATTTATTTAGTCAATCAGGAGGTAAAGTACCTTGAAGTTTCAAATAAACTTTGACTAGTTAAGTGGTCCAGAGCTCGTCTAAGTTTAGAACTTTACAAAAGTTTTAGGTTCCAAGTGAACTTAACTAATTAAGGTTAATGTCCGCTACTTTACTTTTGATGTTTTCTTGATCAGTTATCTCGCTGGCAAGAGATTAACTCACTATCAAATATTTTAGAATTGTCAAGACCATGCAAACAAAACAAGTGATCAGTAGCCATGTTTTGATACAAATTTCTTTTAAAAAACACTAGTATAAGTTATAACATGATACTCAATTTTGGCATATACATTATTGATATATAAGTATATCTGTATATGTACCTCCATATAGAAGAGCATCTATTTCTTGCCATTACATAACCAGATCTTTATTTTCAAGGTATTAAATCTTAATTTAGCAAAAACAAAATTCAGTGCAGATTTTTTCACCTGGAGTGAGATCTAACTAGTTTAGTTTTTGTTCATTTTAGTCTTCCTTGAATTCAGCTGGAACTACTGTAATTCATCCTAAAAAGGTCACAATTGAAATTCCACAGCTTACATAAATTTGAACTGATACTTGAAACCATGGTTTGTATTACACGCACAAAGCATGTGATATTTTATGTCTCAGGCGTAAGATAGTTCAAACAAAACAACTTAAAAATGTACTCAACGGTATCATTAAAGAACCCAGTATCAATCCATATATACCGTCTATCGCACCAAGTAGGAGCATTCTCGACAGTTAGCTTAATGTAGGGATTCATGGGTGATCAATTGCATAACGCGATAAAAATGCTCCAGCACCATGTTAAATAACCCTCAAGATTGGACGATCAGAGCACTCACTTTGCAGCCAAGCTTAAGAACAACCAAGGTTTCTGCCAAAGCAACACATTATCACAAATGTCAGAAAATATATGTTCTTCAGGTAGACAACAGATATGCCAAATCTCAAGGTTCAATAACAAGAAATTTCCTAATTCATATTCTGTGAGAAAATCAAGATGCAGTGTGTGTTACGGATACTATCCACTAACAGAACCATTGTGGAAAATTAAAATTTCAGTAATGTCATAACAAGAGCCACTCACACAGATATATGAAGGAAGATTTGGCGAGCTTACGTTCCCACATTCTAGTGCTAGATGAAAACAGAGAAAATGGTACCTCTAAAACCATAAACAAGCTGCTCCACAGCAACAAATGTGCGCCCACAGCACCATTTATGAAACCTCTTCATCCTTGCTTTTGCACCAACTGCTCCACACCGATGTACGTCCACCGACGGCAGCAAAGGTGAGCCCATAGTTCCCGCACAGCTTCAATGTTCTTATCAACCCCGAAGAGCAACGTTCCTCTCGACACGAGCAATAATATGCCAAGTAGCAACAATGGTGCCCCAAATGGTCCCTGCCACTCAATCCCGTCGTCGCAGCTCCTTAAACGCGCACCTTCATGGCTGGAGAATCCTCGTCCTCCAGATATCCCATGTCCAATTGATCCATCCTTCTTCCACTCCGATGAAATGGAACCCTAAAACCCATGATCAAACAATATCCAAATAATCATACAAATAAAAGAAGGAGACGAGGGAGCCACAGCCCAGAAAACCAAGATCGCAAATCAAGATTCTTTCTGAACTAAAATTTGATCGCAGTACCCACGGTATAACGAGAAACCACCACCAAGATCCAAGAGATGTAAGTGATGATCGGGAAAATGGTACCGATCAACGACAAAAGAACGGCAGGCCCTAAAAGATTCCGAAAATTGAATTGGGCGATTATTCTATGAGAGATCAGATACAAACCACAATTACGAGAGTTATTAAGATCAGGATTGGTGACAATTGAAATTTCCTAAGCAACAATTGCGGAATGATTTCAGAAGTTGGTTACCTTGGCTTGCGGCTCTTTCTGGACCTTGCGCGAGGGTGAAAGCTCTCGCAAACCGCAGGCGGACCTATAGAGTATGCGCGGTAAGATAAGGAACAACAGAGGCCCTCGTCCTTCCGAATCACGATCAGATGGCGACGTGGTTCCTGAAGATATCGTGGCTGCTTCTGATCGAAAAGAACGGCTACCCGTTTTTTATCTTTTATTTTGGTAATTTGGGTCATTTCCTCTTTTCTATCAATTATAAACAGCACAAATATAATTTGGTTAACGCAAAATGTTATAAAAGTTATCAGAGATTCACAGATATCATAAGTTTTCAAATTAACGATATCGTTTTATCCAAATTAATATCATTGAGCTCCTACACTTAAGTCATAAGATATTCATTAAGAAATCGAAACTTTGAGTTTTATGGATGAAAAATTAGAAAAAATTAATTTGTATTTAAGTTATGTTTTAATGATTTTTTTATAATACAAGTAAATAATAATATCAATAGAAAGATCGATCCATTCTCTCATTATTTGATGACATGAGCATGACTTAATTCAATCATAATAATTTAATAAGATTATAATCGGAGAAAGATAATTAACTTATTTTTTGGAGCTCATCTACTAAGGCTGATAGAAGTTTATTCATAACAACAAAGTCGAAATATAAAACGATATCCATTATGGACTGATTTTTGTAGTGTTTCCTAACTCATATTTGCTCAAACTGGGTTAATATTCATGTATTGAATGTTATTTTATGGCATGTCAAGATTTTTAAGATTTATTGATCTGCATGTGTTACTATAGTTTGTTTTAAGTCGAGCTATCAAATATCTTAGGATCGGAGAAGGCAACATCGTTTTATCATGAAAGAATATCTCGTGCATAAGTGTATAAGGAAGTAGCTATTGTATTAAAAAAGAAAAAAGATGAACACTTGAAATTGCTTTTGTGGTGATTGGTTCACAATCATCATAAATTAAGGATAACGTAAAAGATATCCCTCACGTTTGGTGGAAGTCAGTATGGTTTCCATCATGCCACGTAGTTTGTGCCAACAAGTCTAGGCATCGGAGAAACAGTAGGCATGTTTGAGGTGGAGATCTTTGAGTTTTCGATATATCTTTACGTAACCTCGCATGGAATTGATATATATATATATATCCGTTTAAGGAAATAGTAACGCGCTCTCGAAATGGATCATCACATCTACGACGAGTCAAACACCGCTTCGAAGGCTGAAGGCTTTTACCGTGGAACTTGCTTTGTTAGTGAACCGTACGGAGTCCCAACCAAAAGAACACTCAGTAGTCTACACGTTATGATGATTGATCGTTGAAATCACTGGAGCTGATAAGATGTGGCACGACAACTCAGCAGTCTCAATAAGTTTGAGAAATGACTAGACATATGTTGATGGAGGATTTGACTCCTACCGCCATTTTCGTTTTCCTGTGTTGATGGAGGATTTGGACTTCACGTTTAGGAATAGCAATGGAACCGAAATCTATCGGTGTCGTTCTGCTTGAAGCCAAATTGTCAACTGCTACGTGGTTTTTGGGGCAACCATACCAATCCATCCAATCTCATTTGAATTTTCTGTCATTAAATTCCTCCTGCATGATTAGGGTTTTTTTACTATAATGTTGTTATTGAACCACATTACATAGTTGAATAAATCTGATGACATTTTTTTCTTTCTTCCGAAGATCCACGCGAAATGATGTGGGATAAGATGATGATGTTAGGGGTCTAAAAATAAGTTTTAGTGAATATGTAAGTATGAAATGTTTGAGTGTTCGATAAATAATAGAAACATATATGCAAGTATTATTTGATAAAATTAAAATTTAAAAATACATTAAATATAATATGATAAATTTATCCTTCTAATAAATAAATATAATTCATAAAATATATATATAATAAATATAAATTAAAAATAATATAAATGAATATAAATAATTTTGAAAATAAATAAATAAAATTCTACAAAAGACATAAATTTTATTTGTTTCTACTAAATTTGACAAACTTATAATTTTAGATAATATCATATAATATTTTAAAATTACATTAACATCTCGTAAATATAACATCGAAGCAAGTTTGATTTTTAAAAAATTACTAAATATCAATTCATATTTAAAATATATATTAGACGTCGAGACGCCTTTGAAATGTATTTCACCGGACAAAACCCTCGACACATGTTTCAAATATATTTGCATTTTAAATGTGTTCCCCACCTTTACTTTCGGGTAATGAAATCCCTGTTTGACTTCGGACACGCACATATGTCGTAATAAGGTTAAGCCCACTGGTTCCACTTCACGCAAGTTCGTCTTTATATACACCGTGTCAATCGTCTCGACGCAGTTGCGAACCTTCACCGCCCCTCTTATCTTTAGAATATGCTGACGCCTCAACTCACACCGCCATGCTTCCTCCCTCCTCTTCTGCCATGGCGGTTCTTCTTCCGGGCCGTGGGACCCCACTTGACCGAGCGGTGCTGGTGAGGTCGAAGAAGACCCGAAGAGGAGCGGCGTGTGCAGTATACGCTAAAAAGGTTGAAGGGAATTCCGGTCCTTCAAGCGGACGGATGCCGTCTTGGCTATCAGTGTCGCCACCGTCATGCTGGGTGACGGTGGGCGGCTTACTGAGTAACCTTGACTGCCGCGGGATCGACGACGTCAAGGATTTGGTTTCGGCAAAACGTAGTTTTGCTCGAGCTCGTCAGCACCGAGCTGGATCCAAGTAAGCTTTCGTAGCCACATTTGTATGCATTATCCGCCCATGAAACATCCATTATCATCACATGCATCTTTCTCTCCTTTCTTCTTCCCTATTCCGCATCGATAGATAGAAACATTAAACCATGAGGAGTCCTTCTCTTTGATCACATATCTTTAAACTTGATTATTTTGCATGATGAATTGAGTCGTTCTAGTTGGGCTCTTGGCTTGCCAAATGATCTGAGAAACCACGTGAAAATATGATAGAAATAGTTACCCATTGATCTTCCTTGCCTTTGTTGATTTATTATTATTTTTGATTATTTTAGGAACTTTCAAGTCTAATTCTGATAGAAGCAATAGGGTTCGGTTCATCTAAATTGTCGATCCAGTGATTTTTATTTTTTGTACTGAAAAGAGGAAGATCCCACCATATTTCATTTGTAAATACAAATAGAAAACATGACCCCAAACTTGGGAATCTTCTTCCTGAAGATGCATTCTCCGAGGCCAAATTCCAAGTTTCTCATTCAACATGGTGCCACAAAGATAAAACCATCGCAAGAACAATGAACTGCAATTCTCTACCATCGACGTACAAATCAACCTACACGATTTGGGCAGAGTGACGCTAACCAAAAGACGTCGTATAGTCCAAGAAAAGCCCACGGACGAATAAGACACGTATGGAAGACGTACGTTGCACCATTCCCCTGCTATTGTAGTGAGCCAAACGTAAGGCTATTAGAGCTCTGGTGGCTAGAGAATATCTTTCATCCAAGTGGGAAGAGAAGACGAGGGAAAACCACAAATACCTACCAGCATTAATTCCGTGCATGCACGAGTCCGGTGGTCCATATTTGACTTCTAATTCACTCGTTGTTTGACTATGGAAAGCAGACTGATAAAAAAGGAGACCGTCAAGGCTTATGCTAAAAGGCTACAACATGGGGATGAGATCGAGTACGAGGCTTCCTTCCAAAGTTCCAAAGGATTTTGGCGACCATTGAGGGTTTTGTAGTGAACGAGCACCGCAAGGAGATGTTTCTGGAGGAAATCACCGACGCCAGCGATCATACTGCTACTGCTACTACGTCACTATAACATGCAAATCATGGGTAAGCCACTCCAAGTCAGACAACACGGACAAGAGATTGTTCTTCGTCAACAAGGTATATATGTGTAGTTCAGGTGCGCGCACATATTTGAATCGCATAGACGACTGATCCTAAATAAGCCTGTGCTTGAATCAGTCATACCTGCCTCGCCCAAACACCAGCTGCTTCGCAGATTGAGGGAAGAAGAGCTGTGTCATCAGAGGAGACGGTCAGGAGAGCGAAAGGCGCTCCGAGAGGATCTACGACTACGATCTGTATAATGATCTAGGTGATCCAGATCTATGAGGAGTAAAAACCAGACCAGTTCTTGGTGGTATGGAGCCCTGCATCCGGAGGCGCTGTAGGACAGGCCGCCCGGAGATCAAAGAAAAGGTATTCAGATATGTTGACATGAAAGGAAGTACAGTAGAGTTACGGTGCTTTTGTGAGTATAGGCGGCGGCAAGCTGCAAACAGATCCAGAATCGGAAACAAGGGAGCGGCTTCGTGTACGTTCCAGGGCAAGGCCTTCTCTGAGGTCAAAAATCCAGCGACCTTCTCGTCAGGACATTGCGATCGGCGCTTCGTGCGGCTATTCCCTCCATCAGACCATGTCATCGTGCCAGAAAGCTCAGTTCCACTTCAATGCCCGTGAGCTCATTGTTCGGCGATGGCTTGACACTGCCAAAGCGACAAGAGTGGGTTTCTTCAAGGCTTGCTTCCTCGTTTGGTAAATGCGCCATTACCGGTGGAACTCAGAACTGCTGCTGTTCGGTGATTCACCTGAAATGATCGAGGTAACCTCTGTTATCTTCGACTGCTCGCGCAGCGCATTGGCGTTTGCTGAAGAGTCGCTCCGTTGTGTATCCATTGCAGGGGACAAGTTCTCATGGCTTAGGGACGAAGAGTTTGCTCATGAAACGTTGGCCGGAGTAGCGGGCCGCCATGCCATTAGGCGCTGATCGGTGACGGCAGTTCTTGCTATCGTGTCATCTTTGTGAATCATGATCAACATCTCACCATCGGGCAGGAATTTCCTCTGTTAGCTTGACTCGGCCCCTGGTCTATGGACCTCCTGAGTCAGCTAATAACGGAGGAGATGATCGAAAGGAAAGAGATAAACAGGTATGACCGTGCATGAGTATTGACCTAAAATATCAAAGGGCAACGTGGAGTGTTTTAAAAGGAACCTCGCTAGGTCATATGAAATTTAATCCAGGCAATCGAGAATAAGAGGCATTCATGTTAGATTACCATGATCTGTTGTTGCCATGCGTGCACAAGGTGCGGGAGCTAGAAGGCACCACGTTGTATGGGTCTCGCACCATCTTCTTCCTCACCAACAGTGGCACTCTGAGGGCCGCTTGCGATCGAGCTTACTATACCAGCCTCTGCGACGGGGGCCCCAATGGAAGCAGGTGTTCCGTCCTCGTCGGGACCTGGCAGGGGCACATGGAGGCATGCAAAGTCGCATGTGCGTGCTCACGATTCGTGCCACCACGAGCTCATCCAGCCATTGGTACAGTTCATCATCTTTCTCCTTCTTTTAGCATTGTCGATTACTGTTCTTGCGGCACCGATCTGACCTGTGACTTGACTCGCAGGCTAAGAACACATTGTTGGTGTCGAGCCCTTACAGCACATCGCGGCGCATCGGCAGCTCAGCGAGATGCAACTGGATCTACCGTTTGCTGCACCCCCATTTCCGGTACCACCATGGAGATCAATGCGCTTGCGTAAGGCAGGCCCCTCATAAACGGCGGGGGATCATCGAGACATCGTTCTCCTCCCTGCCTCGGCACTCATGGAGATCGTAGCCCGTCGCCTGGATGACCAGCTTGGCGCTTCGGACATGGAAGCCCTGCCCGCCGACTTGATCCGGAAGGGTACTAACCACTACAACAGGTGGATTGCTGGAAGTCATCCTTAGCAAAACGATGGATTAAACTGGCCGTCTATTTCAGGGGAATGGCTGTTGAGACCCCTGTCAGCCGAGCACGGCCTGCGGCCGACCGTCGACGACTACCCATTCGCGAACGACGGTCTTCTGATTCAAGCCATCAAGCAGTGGGTTGAGGACTACGTCTCACACTCACACCCAGATCCGGAGCCACATCACCGACGACTATGAGCTCCAGAGGTGGTGGGACGAGGTCCGGACCGAGGACACGGCGACAAGAAGGACGAGCCACAGGCCGAAACTTAACACGTTAGGAGTAAAGCTCCCATCCACACCCCCCTGACCACCATCATGTAGCGTCGGCGCACCACGCCGCCGTGAACTTTGGGCAGTACGGATTCGGAGGCTACTTCCGAATCGCCCATCTATCGCGCGCACCAACATGCCCACGGAGGATGCGCAGAAGGAGAATTTTGTCAGGTTCTTGAGGAAGCCGGAGGTAATACTTGAATGCCCGCCCAGCCAGATCCAAGCGACGGTGATGGCGGTGCTGGATGTGCTGTCGAGCCATTCGGTGGACGATGAGTACCTGGTATGAGCTGAGGCGGCGTGGGTGAAAGATCCGGTAACTGCCAACGAGCCATGCGAGAGATTCAATGGAAGGACAGGAGACGAGGATCATCGATTCACGGAATTTGATCCTAAGCTGAAGAACAGAGTCGGAGCGGGCGTCGTCCCTTTACGAGCTCATGAAGCCGTTCTCTAAGCCTGGAATTACAGGGATGGGGATTCCTAACAGTGTCTCTATCTAACAATCATATATACTGGTAGATTAACTATCATCACATTTTTTACCTTCTCGAATATTTCTATTTATTGATTGATTGGAATCGCCTGTAGCATCTTTTTACAATGCAGCAATACACGCCAATTGCTAGAAAGAATCGAATTTATCATCCATAAATGAGTTATGACATCGAAAACTCTAAGAAAGAATTCCATTCCTCGGTTGTGTTCCGTGCATCAAAAATGACTTCTGATTACATGATGCAGAGGCTCGTTTCCGTGTGTATTCAGCCGCTCAGCCAAACTTTGGCCAGTAGACGCTGAAGGTTGATGCTCTCGGCAGATTGGAATCGGTCGAGAATAAGCAATCGGCAGTAGTGTGTCCTTATAGGCGCTGCACTCGTGCTTGTTCCATTGCACATGCACCCCGGGAACAGGGTAGGCCGTGACATCTCTGTGCCAACCTTGTCGGTCCTCCACCCGGCTGGCCTAGCGATCCCCTCGGTGCAGGTCCTGATGATCCGATTGAATTCCGAGTCCGGGCGCACGTCGACGAAGCCATGGGAGCATTCGCCGCTTGCGCTGGGGTGATGAACTTTCTGCGTCTTGGCATACGCCCTGTGCCCTGCATCAAGTGCCCCATGCTTCCTCCTCCGTGTGACGGCATGAACACGTCGCCTGCTCTCGCACGATGTAGTCGATCGCCGTAAGCACCGAAGATTTGCTCTCGCAAAATCGTCGAGTTCGCCGGGCTGTGAGATGTTCTCCTTTGTTGCACAAAATGGGAACTCTGCGATCAATGGCAGCAGGGCCTCCGGCCTCGAATGGGCTCTCGCCGCCTGCCCAGTATATCCTTTTGCATCCTCTGGGAGCCTGAGTGCCTTTGATCAATCTGAATCGAAGAATTGTCGTCAGTAACTCGGAAAACAAGTAATAGAATCAAAGATTTGCTTCCCGGGTTCTTCCCATACCTGGTTACTTCAAGAGCATTCAGTGGGCAGAACCCGGCGAGTTTGCGCTGGTGGTGAGTCATGGACCTCCCAGTGAGGAGCTTCGGCCGGAGCTTCTCGCTGGACAGCATCACGTGCTCTCGGGGCTTAGCCCAGGAAGGCAACCGGTACGCACCCACACATCCTTCTCCAGTCGAAGGTAGCGCGAGGTAGTGGCCCTTTGTTCCGCATCTCATGGCGAGCTTGTTGCCAAGCTCCTGGATGGGCGCAGCAAACCTCAGGGCATGGAATGCCACCTTGTGGGACACGAGGGAAGTATGCATCAGTACTATGTCAGGAGACTTGTATGAATGTGCAAGGATGGAAGGGTGGATCTTGTGATTACTACTTTGCATCGGAGTTTGCAGATCAGGTGGGAGGTCCTTTGATAGCCGTGAATCTAAGCCCTGAGAAGCTAAAACCCTCGATTAAGCTGCAGAAAGGAAATGACGAGAGGTATTGTATTCAGTACTCCCTCACCGTCGAAGGGTAAGTGATAATTCACCATCCGTCACAAACCGACGAGCTAATAATGAAGTATGGAATAATGAACTAATAATATCACTGTTCATCACTGCTTTTATGATCATTCATCGGTGGTTGAGGAGTTGTGGGCTACAAACACCTAACATGTTTTTAGTAAACAATGGAATAATGCAGTTCGGGAAGATGGATTCAGACAAGAAGTATATGTTAAAGTGAACAAGTGGATCACAGCTACCATCCCATTGCATCCAACCAGAGAGCAATGAGACCGGAAGAAGAAGAAGAAGAAGAAGAAGAAGAAGAAGAAGAAGAAGAAGAATCACTTTACTCTCTTCAGGTACCTGTTCTGATCCATTGAGGGGAGACGTGTAGAGGTGTTCGGTTTCTCCACCGGCCTTGTTCTTGATATGAGCCGACGGCAGCGACGACACCACCTGACGTCGTCGGCGAGAACCCGCTTGAAATGTGAAGCTCCAGATCAACATGTCAGGAGAACTCACTGCCCGATCAAAGAACAGAGCAAAAATTAAGATGCCTCATAAAACCGAGTCCTCATATGAGGTGCAGATATAGATCATGTTCATAGTACATTTACTGGGGTAATGTTTCGATGAATGAGCTAAGATAGCCAAACATAGATGCCTCGTAGGAAAAGATATATTTGTAGCGAGAGTATTATCGATAGAGGCAAAGATGAGCTTTTGGATCTTAGGATTAGAGAAGTAGAGATATGAACAGGCAGAATGGCACCTGTCGCCGCCCCAGATGAGATTGATCTCCAGAACGGGCACGACGAGCGCCGCCCCGAGGATGAGCGATCGCTGTCCCGTATCGACAATCTGGTTCCGCTGCTGGCTGAGCCCACCGGAGACCACCACCAGCAGGTACTTCCGCCGCTCGCCTTCCCCGCGCCGCCTCGGTCTCACCCGGTACTGCTCGCTGAAATCAAGGCACGGCCTGTGGGGCCCATCCCGTCCGGCTGCCTCCAGAACTCCTCTCACTGCCCCGCACCAACACCGACACCACTTCCTCCCCTTCCACGCCACTTCAACACCGACCGTACGGGGTTCCGCGAGGAAGAGGAGGAGCAGGGTACGGGGAGACAAGGGGAGGAGACGGTCCAGCTCGGACCCTGGCCCTGAGGGTCAAACAGCGCGAGGAGGAAGAAGAGAGACACAAGGAGGAACTTTGGGCTACGGGCGAGGGAGGGGAATCGGTGGCCTGCCTGCCGCGGGCCTTCCTGGGACAGGTGGAGCGGAAACGCGGAAGCGGAGAAAGGAGCGGGATGAGCTGCGACGGCACCGCACAGCCGGATAGATGCTTCGCCTCAGCTCCCTCGCCATTGTGACCACAAACAGAGGGAGACGGAGCACAAGGAAGAAGAGGAAGAAGAAGAGACGTGGAGTAATCCCAGTGATATCACGATCAAGCGTATGTAGGGAAGGTGGTCGAACTGGAACTCGTTCCTATTGAATGACGAAAACACCTCACCCAAGAGGGTATTTAGATTATAGGACCCCGAGAACGAGACGTGGCGGGACAACAAGTCGACAGCTGGAGCGCATCCAAGTGCGAGGTCCGGAAGCTACGTCAACCAATCCCATCTCGCGAAGAATCGGACGGTGGATCGAGCCGTGATGGGGCTCCAAAGCGGTGGTTTACTGCTACGCGTTGGACCACTCTGTGGCGAGCCCTCATTAATGCATCGAAGTGATAAAGGACTTTTATGTGGATGTGACACCAAAATTGAAGTGATTAATGTATCCTATGACGAGCAATGGTACCATTCCAGACTTTGAGGTGGGGAAAGATGGGATCAATCATGACTTTTACATGTCGGAAGATTAAAGGTGAGACCATCTGTCCCATAGCAACTCCGAGAATGATCCCACGTTACACGTGGATCATCAAATGTGGATCGAAATTTACAGTGGTCATTATTATTTCCAGAAGAAAAACGATTGTGCAGCAGCCAAACCTCTAGGAAAACGTGGAAGAAAAAGCTAACAATCAAGACTGGGGAGTTCGAGAAGACGAGAGACCAAACATACCGCCCATGGGTCTAAGCGATAGGGATGGGATGGGATGGGATGGCTCAGTCATCATCGGAGGACGAACGTATCATCGATTAGTGAATGGAGCGGTGAGTTGGGTGCATGGTTGGAGGTACGTGTCGGTTCTTGGTGGCTCTCGACTCGGAACATCGATGTTTCGGTGCATTCATGTTGTGCACTTCACGGGCTGTCAATGGTCTGAAACAGTATGAACGGTTGTGACTTTTGCCACCAACACGTCCGTGATTGTTGGATGCTAGATGTGTCTATTCCTTTTTATTACAGCTACTTTCATTTTCATTTATATTTTTCTTTATTTTTTTCATTTAATTTCATATCGAGGAAGAGTAAAAAAATTGAAAGGATAAAATCGTACGAGACTCCATCCGAATAATTTCTACAACTCAAAAAATTGTTACACTCTGAAAACTAATGATAGACCTTAAAATAAACTTAATCTCCATTAGTTCCTGAAGTACCCTAATTATTATTATTATTATATTTCATCATGAGAACTATCTGTATTAATGTACATGACAATTTACGTGCTTAATGGGGAATTATCATGCATTTGTCTGTGTATTACAAGCGTCATATTCTTCTTTGCAATCATGCATGCATTGCTGCCTCGAGATCTAAGAATAGGACGAAGAGGTTAAAGATTAAAGAGGAGCAAATTAAAAAACTGTGGTCATATTCTTTGTCTGACATAACACACATGGATTGTGGGTGGCAATGCATGTCAGTCGCATGTGAAGGCTGACATGAAAGTGGGTTAGGTAGGTGAATTGCCAATTAATGGAAGAAGGTGTGGTGCTGGCCCTCATCATGTGAGCATCCATATACGTTGGGCTCAGACAAATTTAATGCACCCTACCGACAAATGTATCGTGTTTGCCATCCTATTCTATTCGCCCTTCGATTCATGGTGTCTGTGGTTCTCACTCCTTTAGATTCCGTTCCTTTATCTATA
>JAKGGE010000614.1:0-15045 GCA_023748175.1 Hoolock leuconedys | reverse complement strand
TTAATCTCCATTAGTTCCTGAAGTACCCTAATTATTATTATTATTATATTTCATCATGAGAACTATCTGTATTAATGTACATGACAATTTACGTGCTTAATGGGGAATTATCATGCATTTGTCTGTGTATTACAAGCGTCATATTCTTCTTTGCAATCATGCATGCATTGCTGCCTCGAGATCTAAGAATAGGACGAAGAGGTTAAAGATTAAAGAGGAGCAAATTAAAAAACTGTGGTCATATTCTTTGTCTGACATAACACACATGGATTGTGGGTGGCAATGCATGTCAGTCGCATGTGAAGGCTGACATGAAAGTGGGTTAGGTAGGTGAATTGCCAATTAATGGAAGAAGGTGTGGTGCTGGCCCTCATCATGTGAGCATCCATATACGTTGGGCTCAGACAAATTTAATGCACCCTACCGACAAATGTATCGTGTTTGCCATCCTATTCTATTCGCCCTTCGATTCATGGTGTCTGTGGTTCTCACTCCTTTAGATTCCGTTCCTTTATCTATAAGCTTACTAGAAGATCAGCTCTTTTATTTTGCTTACAGGGGGCTGGTTTGGGGCAAGAGTGAAATTGTTCAGGATGCTAGAGGCCTAACCTGCCACAGCCATCCTCCTCCTAGCCTCCTGTGAAGTCTGTGGGATCTGTTCAGCCACCTGACCAGCCATTGCCTTGGTCCACCTCAGTCCCTATTGAGTCCTTATAGAATTTGCACTTTACTTAACAATGCTTTGGGGGCCCATAAGGTATGCTACAAGAAACAGTAAAATAGAAACACAATAATTTGACTGTAGGGATAAGGCTTAGAGCAAAGGATCTTTTTCATAAGATCAGAGGAGGTCTTTTGGAATCAACTGTAAGGATATTATGCAACTTGTAACTGGGCATATTTACCACATGGCTTTGGATGTTAGGAAACTAGAGGCAGATTTGCCGTAGTTTTGACTGTATAGTCTCCAGTATGCATTTCTTTTCCTCTTATCTCTGGCCACCCATTCCTCTTATCTATTTTTCTTCCCCTATCTCCAATTTTATTTCAATCCTTATGTGAGAGTGTGCAGTTATTCCTCATTCCTTTGGTAGCACTAGTTTGGAAGCCCTGGTTCCAGCATCCCTTGCCTTCCTCCTTCTTAATTTATTCAGCTAATTTTGATAGAATACCCCTCAGCTCCTGAAGAGACAAAAGAAACGATTTTTTGACGCCTGGCTTATTGTAATATTTTATTTCTACCCTCACTCTTGACAGTTTGAAACGGGCATACATGAAAATTCTCTTTCTGTGATACGTTGGGCAGAAAAAGTGGCAGCTCTTTGTTTTCGTTATGTTCACGGGTATTCGCGTCATCACCATAAAATGCACTTTTTTTGGTCGGAATTAGCAGCAACTTCAGAAAATCAGAGCAGGCATATAGCTTTGAACCACTGTTTGCTAAGGAACTTTATTACTATATAACATATCAATTAACACTCTGTAAGAGAAGTAGCGGTTGCATTCTCACCATTTTTTTCAAACATTTAGATCAGGTTTTCTCTGTGTTGTTTGTATAACTTCCTTAATCTTTTCCTTTTTATTTTTTACTTTTTATTTTTTTGCAGAGGGTCTCATCCTGTCACCCACAGGGGCTGGGTGAGTGTCATGCCACCATAGCTCACTGCTTGGCTTAGTTGAATCTGATGATCCCACCTCAGCCTTGTAAATGGCTGGGACTATAGCTGCATGCCCACCATACAAAGAAGCTAATTTTTTTGAGATAATCTCTCTCAGGTTACTTAGGCTGGTTGGTGGCCGTCTCAGCTCCTGCAACCTCTGCTCCCAGGTTCAAGGGATCCTCCACCTCAGTAGCTGACATGCATCCACCAGCCCAGCTAATTTTTGTAATTTTAGTAGAGACAGAGCCATGCATGTTGGCCAGGCTGGTCTTGAACTCTTGACCTCAGTGATCTGCCTGCTCAGGCTCTAAGTCTCTTGGGATTACAGGCCGCGAGCCATCATCAGCCTTTTTTTTTTTTTTTTTTTTGTAGGGAACTAGGGTCTGGCCTTCTTTATAGGTTGGCCTTGAACTCCTAGCCTTAGAGTCTCCCCTCAAGCCTCTGGAAATACTGGGATTACAGGTCTGCGAGCCACCATCAGGTTCTTTCTCCTTTTTATTATGAGTGACATATGACAAAATGGCATATATTGTAGGTTAGCCAGAGAATGATGTCACTGACACGGTGTTTTTGCCCCTCACAATTTTCCATTCATTTCCTCATTGGTTCAATAAGCAATTATAAGTCCTCAAATTTCTCCAAAGCATCTTGTTTCATTTTTTTCTTCATTGTAAACTCTTTCTTTTCTCATTCTGAAAAATGTATTATATGAAAACCTGTATTTACCCAAGAAAAATCGAGAGCAATTGTTTCCCCTTGATTTACAGGCCAGTTCCATGCATTCTAAAAGACAATTCTTTCTCCCCTACCAAGGACAGGTGTGCTATCCTATTTAAAATTTCACAATTTCGAGGGTAAAAAGCAGATAAAAGAACTGGCATTTTAAAGACCCAGTGAGCAGGGGTACAGTTAAATCATTTAATTAACACTCAAAGCCTTGGGTACTTCTATTTATTTGTTGTTGTTGTCCCCTTTCCTCTCTCTTTGCTGCTATGGAGGGTGTCCTTTTCCCCTTCCTTGCTTTGCCTCCCTCTCTTCCCCCCACTTACATGGCTACAGTATTAAGAGAACTTGAGGTATTCTCTATTTTTTCTACATTTTCTACTTTTTTTTGGTTCTCTGGAATTTGTGACCATCCTTCTCTGTATTGTTCAATTTTGGTATATGTGGTGCCAAACAAACACTACTTTTAACTTCTGACTAATTGAATTGAGGCGTTCATTATTAGGTCAGTGCAAAAGTAATTGCGGTTTTGCCATTACTCTCAATGGCAAAATTACTTTGGCAATTACTGCACCAACCTAATTGTTTCAAATCAAACCAAACAAACATGAGAAAGTGTTTTTCTAGGCACTCCCACGGTCCTAATGGGGAAACTTTCTGTGTGGAATGATAGACATGAATGGGAAAGGTGCTTTAGGCCCTGCTACAGAGTAAACTCCTCAAGTGTGATATAAATGATTCAATTAAGTGACTGTTTACAAAAAGTGAGGCTAGGGTTAAGGAAAACCGACTATAAATGGTGAGAGCGACCAGAGTCATGGGGCAAGAAGCCTTTCCACCCAGGTCTAGAAAAAAGGCCAGGGAAGAAACTCCTTCTCAGAAACCAGAGCCGGGACTAATATGGAGCAGGGTGTATAGGTAGAGAAAACAGCCACTACCAAACCAGGTGGTAGAGGATCCCAAACTCAGTCTGCTCTGTTTACCCACAGTGTGGAGAGGGTATTTTATTATAAAGCAAAACACGAGGAGATTACAATGAACAACCCTGGCTAATGTCGTGTGCTTGGTGGTGAAATCAGGCAGGCCAATCCAGAAAAGAGACCAATCAAGGGGCGGGGCCGGTGGCTCATGCCTATAATCCCAGCACTTTGGGGAGGGGTGGAGATGGGTGGATCTTGGTTCAGGGAGTTCGAGACTAGCCACAGCCAACATGGTGAACCCCCTGTCTAAAACACACAAAAACTTAGCCAGGCATAGTGGCAGGTGCCTGTAATCCCAGCTGTTTGGGAGGCTGAGGCAGGAGAATCCCATGAACCTGGGAGGGAGGTTGCAGTGAGCCAAGATCCGCCATTGCACTCCAGCCTGGGTGAGAATAAACAAAACTGTTTTAAAGAAGAAAGAAAGAAGAAGAAGAAGAAAGAAAGAAGAAGAGAAGAAGAAGAGACAAGGGTCCCTTGACTCAACTATACTACTGGAATGGGTAAAATGACCAGCAGGTAAAGAAAAGAAGATCTTCAGAGTCCAATGGTTTTGGGGAAAGATGAATGAGTCCTTAGATGTGAATAGATGATGGTTTGTGACAGGGTCTGGGTGTGGTGGACTACGGCACTCCTCTCCTGTGATAAGAGTTAATCATCAGAAGGGTTTGGTAACAATTGACTTCATTTTGTGGGATGTCTTTAGGCAAATGGAGGAAACTCAGAGAATACTCTCACGTTTTGCAATTTTCAAGTGCACCTTTAGCTCAAAGTAATCAATATACAAATATATATATACCAATATACACATTTTGGGGTGGCATTTCCCTGAACTTCAATGGTGCTGGGGTTCCAGGAAACTAACACTAAAAGTATAGCTTTTAACATGCTGAACTTCTGGATGAAGCCTCTCAAGGTCTCTGATACCCCACCCTCTCAGCACTCTCTCTTTCCCAGGCACAAGGCGAATCTGTTCTCTACTCCCTGATCTGCCTAAAGTTTGGATACCAAAGAAGAAAACAATTACCTGTGGTCCCTTCCTGAGTTTTTCTAGAAGTAACTGAGCACCATTATCTGGGAAGAAAAGCGAGTTTGTCAAATTTGGACAGACTTTTTGTCTAAAATATTGTCTCACTCTGCCCGTATGGAGCTTGTCCCAGGCCATTGTATGTTCCTCATGCCTATTGAATTCCCCAAAATTCATTACTACTCACTAAATCATCTACACTTCCCCCATCTCCCTAAGGAGGAGATTTGTATATACGAGCATCTGTGCCCCATTGCATGGGCGTAATCACTCTGATAGTCCCCCCCTTTGCATGCTAATAAGTTTGTATGCTTTTTCTCCCGTTGTAATCTGCCTTTGTAAGTTGATTTTTCTCACTTATGAAAAGAAATATTAAGCTAATTGGCTTACTTGGTATATTAAATTATACGGGAAGCATTGTCAAATAAGTAATACTAAACAACTAACTTTGGATTACTGTTGTATGAATGTGTTATTAATGTTTTCAAAAATTGTATGAAATTCATAAATTTGAGAGTTCTGGAATAACATTATCAGTCATAGTCTGGTTACTATCTTAAAATGTACATGCAACAGAAATATAAATTTCCTTCTCAACTGTGTTACCATCATAATGAACTCTCATCAGATCTTTTAACTATGAACATTTAGGTCTATTCTCGGGTGTGACATTTTACTGTGGTCTATCTTTTTCTTTTCTCCCCCTGTTTCCTTATGTCCCCAACTACTTCCTTTTATACAGGAATCCATGGAACCGTCTATATGGATGAGCTTTAGGTAAACCAGCTGTTGGAAGCTTATGAAGTTATTTGGTTTCCCGCGGGAGGAATGATTCCAGTGAGGTTCTTGAGGACTCACTCTTGGCATTAGTAGCGTGTCGGTCATATGGAATTTGAAACTAATCCATAAATTGGGGAGAATCCTGGACTTTGTGAAATATATAGAACTCCCAGAGGTTCAAATGGAAGAAGTCGTAAATCCTTGAAAGGTGGATGATAGCATATATACTTTTTTTGTTGTTGTTTGTTCTGAGATACAGGTCACTGAGGCTGGGTACAGGTGGGCGATCTTGGCTCACTGCAACCTCTGCCTCCTGGGTTTGGGCAATTGCCTCCAGCCCTCCCGAGCTGGGATCACGGTGCACGCCACGCCATTAATTTGTATTTTAGTAGAGACGGCTCACCATCTCTGGCCAGCTGGTTCTGAAGTCCCTGTCCTTGTCCAATCGCCTCCTGGCTCCCAAAGGCTGGGATTACAGGTGTGAGCCACTGCCTGCCAGCATATGTTTCTAAGAAAACATTTACTGGAACACGGCCCTTAGAGCCCTTACCAAATTGAGGCTCATAGATAAAATTGACAGAACCCACATTGTGCCTATTCTCCCACCTTGTTACTGAGGAAGCTTAACTAAACAGCTGAAACTGTTGTTTCTTTAGACACCGCCATCAAATACATGAAGGAAATGTGTCTTATGAAAGGGAACACACAAGGCAGGTCCGTCACAGCAGAAGCAACAGTTGGGTTTCCAGGAACCTGAGTGGTGGATGGCAAGCTTGGTTTCTTCCAGGGTTTTCTAATCTTATGTTCTAGTGGGGTCTCCCAGGTTACTAAGGCTTGTGTTATCAAGTTAATGACAAAACTGGATACTTATTTTAAATCAGATCATTCTATAGCAAGCTGGTCCTTAATTTCCATCACACACTTTGAATAAGGATTATAGCCAACTGGACTCAAATGCTGTTGAGCTGCCTATATTACCCACCTAAGCTTTGACTTGTGGGTTTGGAATCAATTTGGTCCCTCAGGGCTCCTGTTAAAGAATGCAGCTTCCAGTTTTGGTATTATCTAAATACAAATCTATCTAGCAGATCATCGCATTGATTACACACTGTGCTGCTATCGCTCAGGCTTAAATGGCATCAGCCATCCATTGAGCATTGGGCAATTCACTTTGATTAAATCGGCAAGAATATAAAATTATTGACTGATGTGATAACTTGTGAATTCTACGTTAGGACCAAATAAGTCCATTTATGATGGTGACAGACAGTGGCATGAATCAAGACATGTTTTTAGAAAGTTTATTAATTTGGTTTAAAATTTTAATTTCAGGAATGGGTATTGACTGCAAAGGGCATAAAGGAACTTCCTGGGGTGATGGAAATGTTTTGTGGCAGTTGTGGTAATGATTACGCGACTGCGTTTGTCAAAATTCCAGAACTGTATATACCCTAAAGGGTGAATTTTACTGCATGTAAATTATACCTGACTAAACATGACTTTTTTAAAAGGCCTGAAATCTTACTCAGCTAAAAATAAAATAAAATTAAAATTAAAGGTAAATAAAATAAACAATTTAGAGTTACCAAAAAACAAGTTTGTTCTTGGGACTGACAGAGGTCCGGTGATTGTATTTGATTTATAAAACTAATAATCAAACCAATATATCAATATCAATACTTTTAAATGGGATATAAAAAAGTTATGAGATTTTTAACATAAGGATTTAGACCGCCAAATATTTGACTACAATGTTGCTAAAAGCAATGCTATCTTAAAAGATATATTAAACACAAATAACCTCTAATGCCATTAATCATTGCAATAATTTAAACTTCCAGAATATTACCATAATGCTGCTTATATTATATACCCAAAGCCCTATATTTAAGTAAACAAAGAATTATTTAATACCACAATTTACTACTTGATTAACTTGTTTGCGATTAACATGACTTGATAGATTAGGTTGTTAATCAACTAGCTTCTAAACATAACTGTAGCTCAGCTTCCAAAAAGGCAGGAAAGTACCATATATTCAACGGAACTAGATTTTTTAAAAATAAAAGACTATCAAGAACATACAAGAGGTAATTAATGATGGATCCTCTACTAAGGTTTCAGTAGCAAATACATCCAAGAAAACCATTTTACAAAGAACTCACCTCAATTGCCTTTAGAGACCAAAGTCACAGTTTTAAGGCCAAGATCTTAGAATCAGACGTCAGTGTGATGGTTAATTCTGTATCAAACTTGACCGATTATAAGTCTGTGATATTTTGGTCAAACATTGCCTGGGGCTATCTTTGGGTGTTTTGGGATGATTAACATTTAAATTGATAGACTAAAGTAGAGTGCCTTCTATAATGTAGGTGGGTTTATCCACCATTTAGCAATGAATAGAATGAAAAGCCCTCCCAAAGTGGGAGAGAAAGAATTCTTCCTGTTCTTGAACTGTGACACTTTTTCCTGCCTTTGACCTTCCGACCAGAACTACACCGTCAGCTCTCCTAGGTCCTGCTTGCTTACCCACCTTGCAGACTTTGGGACTTGCCAGCCTCCATCACTGTGTGTCAATTCCTTATAATGAATCATTTATGTACACACACACAGGCATGCTCTAGAGATTGCAGGTTTGTCTGCACCACCGCAAAGTAAATATCACACAAGGATCCACACAAATTTGTTGGTTTCCTCAAAGTGTATATGTTTACACTACACTGTGTCTTATGTAGTAAGAGCATTATGACTTTAAAAAAAAAGTACATACATTATTCTTCATAATTTTCAAAACATTTTCTTTGCTAAAAAAATGTTGACAGACATAAAGTGAGCACATACTGTTGAAAAACAGTACCAACGGTAATTAATTTGTAAATAACACATTATCTGCAAAGTAATAAAGTGGGAGACAATAAAATGAGGTACGCCTGTATATCCCATTGGTACTATTTCTCTGAGAACCCTAATACAACCTTTTGCTTTCAAATCAATTTAAGACCCCTCCCCCATAAGCATTAATATAAAAAAATGTATGTAACTTTGTCCTACAAATATCAAATAGACCTTGTTGCGCAAATAATATTAAAAACCAGTATGCCTTACCTCTGATGCTGCATTTGTTACAAATACCAGTATTAGATTGTAACTGCCAATCCTTTAAACCAGTTTTATTTGATATAAAGCCCCAAAAATCTTGTCCCACATTCACATCTGGAAAAAAACTTCCAATTTACAAAGGACATTGTGGTATTTTTGGAAAACAAAGGGAAAATGACACATACCAATTTCTGTGTGTCATTTATTCAATGTCATAATCCCCAAAGCTACCTTTATTCCACACGACTCTTTCCACCATTTGTCCTGCCGGTCAGCTTTTTTTAAAGGCTATATGGCCTTCAAAAGCAGAATAGAAAATCTGAAGGATGCAACCATTAGAAAATGTTTCCATACTACCATTTAACATTCCTATTTATCATTATGTTTACTAGTGTAATTTTCCAGCATAATCTTGCGAGGTCTAAAGGCTCCTGAACTTCCGTTTACAGTCTACCTAGAATGGCTGTGAAACACACCACCAATGACAGATGCGGGTCACTGTGACACCGCGGATCCTCACAGGGTAAAGCGAGTTCGCTTTACGCTGACGGAGCTGCTTTCCAGGACCCCACTTTTGCCGAGGACCAGAGGTGTCGATTTCCCAGGTGTCTGGCACTGCTTCTTGAAAACGCAGCTCTCATCTGCTTCCTGGAAGGTCATGCACTGGTTCGCACAGGGCTCAGGACGGGCGCTCTGCTTCCCGAAGGCATCCGCGCTAGCTCCTCACCCCACGGTGACCTTCAGGCCTCTGCATGGCCTGACCCTAGGGGAGCCACCCACCCTTCACGGCAGGCAGGCACTGTCCCTCCCACGGCCTCCAACTTCTTACGCGGGCCCCAGGGGTCAGCCCGCACTTGCCCTCACTCCCGCGGCGCATGCCCAGTCGGTCCCCGGGGCCGCTTGCCCAGCTCCCTGCTCGGATTTTCAGCCACTGCCCGCACCCCAGCGACAGGGAACCTTCCCAGAACCCTGCCCTGGCTTTCTCCCGAAAGCCCAGGGTCTCGTCCAGGAAGAAACTGGGATTCATTTGTTGAGCATAGGCTGTGTCCGGGGCCGAGGGAGGCGGGACTCCACACGGGAGAGACTGGGTCTCGCCTCGGTAGCGCCTACGTTCCAGCACCTCGGGTCGCCCACGGGCCCCACCCTCGGGCCGGGCCCGGTCCTCAGGAAGACCCACGGCCCGGGGCAGGAGGGACGAGGAGAGCCGCGCTCCACTGCCCGCCTCATCCCTCGCGCTTCACCTCACGGGACCCCAGGAGCAGCCGCAGCTAAAATTAGCAACCCGCGCAGCTGCCTGCGTGCGCGGCCATGCAGGGGCGGAGCAGAAGGCGCGGTCCGGGTAGATCCCACCAGCCCGCCCCTCGCCAAGAACACTTTGACGTCAGCCCGCTTCCCGAAGGGTGACGTAAGCGCGCCACGGGAGGCCGATGCAGCTGATGTCTAGAATGTTCTGAGTTTCGGTACCTTGTAGGGACGGGCCTGGGATCGTGAAACATCTAGGGGAGACGGCTCATGCCTACCTGCAGACTGACAGCCCATCTTGTACCGTTTTTATACTTAAAGAGTTGACTGTTGAGATAATGATGAAAATGGAAGAAACAACAGAGCCTGGTTGGAGGCTCTTTGGAGTCCCAGAACCTCTCCTGGAAGCCCTCCTTGGTTAACCAGATTGACATCTCTGTTGCCCTCTGATCCTGAACCAAGTGTCAGAAAGAGTTTTCTATGGCCCTTGACTCCCTAACCCTTTGCTTATGGCGTTTCTGCTATCAGAGGCTGTGCATTCTCTGCTGTCAGAGAGAACATAGTTTAAATATTTATGAATCCATCAACTTGGGCCAACGAGGCCCATTTATCACTGTTTTGACTGTATCTAAACTGTCATTAGTGGTGTGACTAGAAACCAGTTAATGGCGCTGGGTGGTAAATTCGTGGACTCATCTCCAAACCCTCCTACTGTCTAGTGTTGCCAATGGAAGTTTCCAGAGGCCAGGATCCCTATTGGCTGACACGTGATCGTCAGAAAATAACATCACGACCTCACAGGGAACTCACAATTTACTGAGGTTTGCTCTGTGCCGGGTGTTTTCATGATCCTCCGTCCCCCTTTCGTTTAGTCCTCTTCTCTCAGGTAGGTACTGTCCTCCCCGTTTTACTGATGAGGACGGAAATCGAGGCACACGATTAAGCATGTTTCCCTGGGTCACACAGCTAATGAATGGCGAGCTGGAAGTCAGTCCCAGGTCATCAGACTCCAAAGTCCATGGTTTTGGTGATGAAGGTGGGCTGTGAAATGTGTGTCTTACTCTGTGCATGTGAGTCCCCTAGAAACAACTTTTCCTCTTGGAACTTCTGTCTCAGTGCCTGGCGGGTAGCCAGCTTCAGACAGATCTCCCAGAGATGGGGTGGCGACCTCAGAACGAACATGGGGAAGGGTGTATGAGGAGGCATCGCATCAGGCACCCGCCCTGTGCTTGCAGGGCCTGACCATGAGCACCGCCTTCAGTTTTGCACCTTAGGCACCCCACTTGGCTCCCCCCTTTGTCCCAGCCCTGCGCAGACCCACACCTTGCCAGCTCTGTGTTTCCCTTTCTGGAAACTTCGGCCTTAAAGAGTCATCACCTGGCCTACCAGCGACCAGATCTGCCCAAGTGCAGAAGAAACACTTGGTTATCTCCTCTTTCATCGTCCCCGCTCGAGCATAAAACAACAGAAAGTTTCCTATCGGAACAGCATGCTTGTGCCAAAAACCAATTGGAAACAACAACAACTTCTCAAAATTTTGAGCAAAATGATGGTGACTGTGTCCTGGAAATGGAGCAAAGTGAGTGAGCCACTGTCACTGTTATATCTGACAATCACTACTGGTACTTGGCTAAGTATTGCAGACCCCTCCCTCTTCAGGCTACACATGCCAGGTGTACCAGAAGAACCTTCCGCCTCCAACTCATTCCTGAGGGATGTTTAGAGCTGACTCCTCTCCCCTCCCCAGTCTCCAGCCACCAACAAGCTCTCTCCTTGGTGTCCCCAGCTCGTGCCCCTCATGCTGATAGAAGCATTGCCCGCTGCTCTTCCTGTTCTTACAGGTTTCCTAGTGCCTGTGACCAAACACCTTGTGTGTGCTCCCCAGGAGAGAAAACTGCTAGCAGCCTCAGGTATTGTTGGGGGTGGAGAGGATGGGGGTTCTGTGGGGACAGGAACTTCTTCCTCTGTATTGGGGGTGGACACACACATGGAAACTTAGAGCGGCATACTACCTCCAGGCGAACCAGGCAAGCCCCTGTTTTATAACTAAGGTCTAGGTGAGGTGGCCTGCCCGGGGTCCCATGGCCTGTTAGGGGTAGAGATTTCTAGTCACTTGACTTCCAGCCTGCTTCTTTTCCATGGATCACACACACACTACTGTTACAAGGCCTTAGCAGGTGGGCATGAACTGCGCGTAATAGCGGGGAACATGTCATATATACGATGGAAGGGAAGACAAATGACATGAAGTAAATATAGACATGAAATCATAGGGAAGAATTGGAGAACGCGATTTCTGATGACCACCGGCTATTCCCACTTCCTCTTTCCTTCTCCCTCCTACCTTGTTTGAAGACAGGTGAGGAGTTGTTCCTCCTCAGACCCGGGAATCATTTCCCAGTGGAATGACACGGTGAAGTGGATCGCCCTTTTTAAACCTTCAATAATAAAGATCTTGTGTGTCATTTCAGTTTTAATTTTTTATCTTCCAGTCTTTACTCTCCATCATTTCTTTATCCCAGAAGCCCCATTAAATGTCATTAAGAACCATAAATGTAACTGGCCACTAATGTGGAAAGATTGTGATCTCCGGCAAACAGCCCCGGCAAGCAAAAGAACAGGAATCCTGGGTCAGTTTCCAACTGTGCCTGTGACTCACTGTGTGTGACACAAAACCAAAGCTCCCACTTTTGCGGAGGGAGGCTGTGGGGCAGCAAGACACCTGGCCTGGGCCCTGACAGAGGGTGGGAGGGTTTCCACACCTAGATGCCGAGGCTCAGGGTCCCTGTTGGAATCAGTTCCATAGTAACTCCTTAGTAATGGCCATGAGCTCTGCCTCCAATGGAGACGCTACCCTGGCTTGGGCTGGATTATGGCACTTGCCCTTCGTGACATCATTCTCATAGGTTAGGAATGCACCCTGATTATTTCTAACTCCACTTTAATAACTTGTTCTGGATCTGCCGTCCAGGAATTTATTTGAAACTTGGTTTATTCTATTTATATTTCAGCCTGTACAGCCTTTTCAGGCAACAAGTAGATTTACCATTTATGTAAAAACGCTTAAGTTCTAAAACACAGGAAGTGCTGCATAATGGTTTGTTGTAATCATAATTACAATAATTTGATATCTATATTGTTATACGTAACAAATGTTATAGTGCAGTTTGATGATAATTATGCAGATGGCCTCACAGCCTTCATATTTTCAGTCACTCACTATCTTTGTGTTTATCCTCCCCACCCACCTCTCCCCAACCCCAATCAAAAAGTATCTCTGGGTACTGTGGCTCATGCCTTTAATCTCAGCACTTTGGGAGGCCGAGGCAGGAGGATTGCTTGAGCTCAGGAATTTGGGAACCAGCCTGCAGGCAACATATTTAGAGACCGCCGTCTCAATCTTTAAAAGAATTTTTTTTTTTTTTTTTTTTTTGAGATGGAGTTTTGCTCTTGTGCCCAGGCTGGAGTGCGAAATGGCGTGATCTTGGCTCGCATGGCCTCCCACTTGAGGTTTTAGGCTATTCTCATGCCTCAGCCTCGAGAGATGGATACAAGGAATGTGCCTGCATACAGCTAATGTTGTATTTTTAGTGGAGACAGAGTTCTCCATGTTGGTTGGGCTGGTCTCGAGACTCTGGACCTCCAGGTGATCGCCTTGGCCTCCCAAAGTGCTGGGATTACAGGTATGAGCCACCGTGCCTGGCCAGAAATTTTTTTTAAGTGTCATAGTGAAGATAAGGGGCGGGGGAAGCATTTTATTAATGGAATTAGGTGCTGTAATGGGTGCAACTCTGCGCAGAAACTTACCTAAACAGATTCAGTGTTCTCTAAGGACTTGTTATCTAAGATCAACATATGGTAAGTGCTTGTTGTAGTCAATTTGGGCTGCTATAACAAAATACCAAAGACTAGGTGGTGTAAACAATAGATATTTATTTATTACAGTTCTGGAGCCTGGGGAATTCAAGATCAAGGTGCTAGCAGATTAATGTCTGGTGAGGACTGGTTCCCTGGAACGCGGATCACCCTTGCTTCTTGCTGTGTCCTCCATTGGCTTTCCTTGGTGTTGCCCACAGTGAAGATGAGCTCTGTCTTTTCCTCTTCTTCTAAGGGCACTAATTCCATCATGAGGGCACCATCCCCATGACTTAATCTAAACCTAATGATCTCTCAAAGGCTGGGCCTCCAAATACCATTACACTTCGGGTTAGGGCTTCAACATACAATTTTGGAGGAGACACAAACATTCATCCCATTTATTTGGTGCTCAGTAAATATTGGATGTATGAATGGATGTTGGATAGAAAACACATGGACGTACAGCCATGTGCCACATGACGTTTCAGTCAATAATGAACCGCAGATACAACGGGAGTCCCAAAAGATATAATGGGCCAGGAGAAGTAGCTCACACCTATAATCCCAGCACTTTGGGAGCCCAAGGCGGGCAGATCACTTGTGGTCAGGAGTTCAAGACTAGCCTGGCCAACATGGTGAAACCCTGTCTGTACTAAAAATACAAAAATTAGCTGGTCACAGTGGCACATGCCTATAATCTCTGCTACTTGGGAGGCTGAGTAGGAGAATGGCGGGCTGGGGTAGAGGTTGCAGTGAGCTGAGTTCACACCATTGCACTCCAGCCTAGGTGACAGAGTGAGACTCTGTATCAAAACAACAACAAAAATAAACAAAACAAACAGATATAACGGAGCTCAAACAATCCTGTCATCTAGTGATACAGTTGTCATAACATAGTAGTGAAACATATTAACTTTTTTTTTTTTTTTTGAGACAGAGTCTCGGCCTGTCACCCAGGCTGGAGTGCAATGGCATAATCTGCCAGCTGCTGCCTCAGGTTCAAGGATACTCCCTGCCCCTCCAGCCTCTGTCTAACCTAGATGCCTGCCACCACCAGCTATTTTTTTTAGGAATAAGGGTTGCCATGTTAACGGGCAATCTCAGGCTCTGACCTCGTGATCTCACCTCAACTCTAAAGTGCTGGTTATTACAGGCGTGAGCCACGCGCTTTTAGCCAAACTATTAACTTTTGTGTTTGAATGTGTTTTAGATACATAAATACTAACCATTGTGTTACAATCGCCTACAGTATTGAATACAGTAACATGCCATACAGGTTTGTAGCCTAGGAGCAATAGGCTATACCATACAGCCTAGGTGTGTAGTAGGCATTACTACCTAGGTTTGTGTAGGTACACTCTGTGATGTTGGCACAATGAAATCACCTAACGATACGTTTCTGAGAACATATTCTTGCTGTTAAGTGACAAATGACTGTATATGACATTCTGGAAAAGGCAAAACTATGGAGACTAAAAAGCTCAGTGGTTACCGGGGGTTGAGGAGTGGGGGTGATGAACAGGTGGAGCACAGAGGGTTTTTGGGGCAGTGAAACTATTCTGTATGATACGATAATGGTAGATACTTGTATTTAAAAATCTGCCCGAACCCGTAGAATGTACAACACCAAGAGTGAACCCCATTGTAAACTATGGATTTCAGGTATTAATAATTTGTT
>JAKGGE010001473.1:0-15992 GCA_023748175.1 Hoolock leuconedys | reverse complement strand
GGCTGGAGTGCAATGGCATAATCTGCCAGCTGCTGCCTCAGGTTCAAGGATACTCCCTGCCCCTCCAGCCTCTGTCTAACCTAGATGCCTGCCACCACCAGCTATTTTTTTTAGGAATAAGGGTTGCCATGTTAACGGGCAATCTCAGGCTCTGACCTCGTGATCTCACCTCAACTCTAAAGTGCTGGTTATTACAGGCGTGAGCCACGCGCTTTTAGCCAAACTATTAACTTTTGTGTTTGAATGTGTTTTAGATACATAAATGCTAACCATTTGTGTTACGTGGCCTACAGTATTGAATACAGTAACATGCCATACAGGTTTGTAGCCTAGGAGCAATAGGCTATACCATACAGCCTAGGTGTGTAGTAGGCATTACTACCTAGGTTTGTGTAGGTACACTCTGTGATGTTGGCACAATGAAATCACCTAACGATACGTTTCTGAGAACATATTCTTGCTGTTAAGTGACAAATGACTGTATATGACATTCTGGAAAAGGCAAAACTATGGAGACTAAAAAGCTCAGTGGTTACCGGGGGTTGAGGAGTGGGGGTGATGAACAGGTGGAGCACAGAGGGTTTTTGGGGCAGTGAAACTATTCTGTATGATACGATAATGGTAGATACTTGTATTTAAAAATCTGCCCGAACCCGTAGAATGTACAACACCAAGAGTGAACCCCATTGTAAACTATGGATTTCAGGTATTAATAATTTGTTGGTGGGTTGGTGATTGTAAAGAAAGTTCTCCTAAATCAGCAAAATTTGCAAAAGTTTGTCAAGTAATTTACATTGAGAATTGTTTTATCTGCTTTGAGATAAAAATATGAAATGAGATGATTGAAGTTTGAGATATATGAACATGCAGTTTGAACAGCAAGGTACAAGAGAATTAAACATTAATGATTTTCTTTGTCCAAATGAAATATTTGATTTGTCTGGATTAACTTGTTGAAAATAAACAATCAGGTTAAACATTTTGATAATTCATATTCTCTTTGTTTGTGAATAAATACTTCAACTCCATTGATTCAGCAATGATTATTAGCCCTGCATCCACAGAATCCAATATATGAGAACAATCAGATAAATTTCAGTTAATAATGATGATAAACATGGAGTCATTTCTTAGTAAACCAATGGTAAGAATAGAGAAACAAGAAAGATTTTGTATGCCTTTTCTTCCTGAGAAGGCATGATTTTGAGACTAAAAGCCAACATGGTGGGTCATCATTAGTCATTCTTTTAAATCATTAGTTCGAATGGTATGGTTTTCATGATGCGTTTCTAAGAAGCACGCATATGTCAGTTTGGTAGATGTATCCATGTCAAACCCGATATGTCATCAACACATTCGACACACACACATGTAAGATAATGCGGTTTGTTTTACCTTTTTAATTTTAATTTTGGGCATGGTGTATCCATGTCGGACACTCTCCTGTGCTCTTCCTTCCGGCATGGTGTTGAGCTCATGAGGCCCCCTCAAGTGAAGGTGAGGCATGAAATCTTTGGAGGATTTCTTATTGGAGGATCCTTGACGCAAATATTGTAGGCCCCTCATTCTATAATAGAATGAGGTGTGTGTTGCAGAGGGGAGCAGAATGCCAGCGCAACAATGGTTCCAAGCCAAGCTTCAGCAGCTACCGATAGCAGAATGCCAAAACCTATAGGCTGGGCGGTGTTGCATTGACGATGCCACTGCAGCTTTGACCAATGCCCCAGGACCTGCAACCTCACTGGTCTGTGCCCCGACAAATCACGCTATGCGTCGCGGGACCTATCTTGTGATGGCATCGGCGACTCCTCAACCTCATTGGCGGTCAAGCATCTGTCAATGCGGACGCTGCGTCTGGCGTAATTCAGCGACGCACCGGGCATCCTCTTGCCCTTAAGGACCCATCGCCTTTGTTTCGCTTTTAGAATGGATCACCGGGCGCCTCGCTTGTGCAAAACCCATGATCTCACCAATGGTCGCAGAAGTAGGATTTTCCCTCTGTTTTTTCTAGGAATTGATCATGATATGTCCCTAATTATAATGTCACATGCTTAATTTTTGTTACTACTCTTATTCTGATTAACTTGTTAAAACCTATTTTGGTATACATACATATGCTTACCTGTTCTTGAATCAGATTCATAGTATTCTAATCAATCTGGACTTTAAAATCTGAGTAGACACTGAATTTGAAGTATCTTATTTTCTACCATGCCTACATGGATTAGAATGATGACTCCAATCTACATAGATCGGGAAAGGTGACAGGTTAGGGTACCCATAAATTCACCCTGCCTGTTCTGAATCTGATCAAGTATCCAGTTATCCAAAACCCATGCCAGTTTTAACTTGATATTTTCAGTGAGATGTTGTTTTGCATTAATATAACAAAATAGAATATTTGAGTAACTTTGAGGAAACATGAGGCATTATGAACAATAATAATAAAACTCATGTTAATTGAATATTATACACACTACGTATATATATACACACGCGACACGCTGGCACACACACACACACACATATAAAATACACACGCCCGCTGTTTTTAGTGCACCATGCAGGTCGAAGCTCGTGGTCCGTATTTAGAAGTGTTTTCATACTTGTGAAAGAATAATTCTCTTAATTCTAGAGGCACTTCAAGTATCAAATGTGTTTATATATTTCAATAGCAAATGACTGTGGTTAATTGATGCTGTTGAACCTAGTGAAGCTGCGGAACATGTAGAGTTCCTTTTAGATCATCTGATGTGGGATATGCCAAACATTAAGGAAAGTTACAGGAGAATTGTACTTAGTAATATTGGGAAATTTTGGCTACTCGGTAAATAATGGAAAAACAAGATTTTAGTAAAGTCTTAAAGGGCAACTGGACATATGCGTTGGAAGGAGGATTAAGATGAGTCATAATGATCTTCTATGCATGGAAGTTACGGAATTGGTTTGTGGAAGTTTGACAACTAAGTTTTGTTTTGAAGTTTAGAGATGTTAAATATGAAATTTTCATGCTTTGATAAACTTGTAGTAAAATATTGGGTTATGATTTATGAATATGGTGTTTCTTTGATCTAAATTGGGACATAAGTGATTGATAAGATTTATTGAGTTGACTTTGTTAAGTGACATAGTAAATGACTTTGTTAAGTGGATGGTTGAAAAATATATTCTGTTTGAATGAGTTACACCTAAAAAATCTTCTATGATTGGTAAACTATCTTAAGCTACTATTGCTTAGAATGTCATATATGATTATGATCATTCTTTGTCTTTGCATGTGAGGCTACCAAATGTGTGCATAATATGTCTAAATTCTAGATGTTTTAGTCAACAGGTCCTGTGATGATGAGAACGCTGTCAAGTGTTTATATTTGATCATATCCATCTAGTTTTTTATTTAATTCCCAACTATTTATGAAACAGAAACACACTATCACATATGATTCTGGACATCTTTCCTTTTTTAAGTGTTTTTCATTTTTGTTACAACATTGTGTATTGGCAGATGGATCTGCAAGCAGTGAAAATAGGGAACTCAGATGAACATGCTGATACGGGCCAGCTTCCTTGGCGGATCTTGGTACTGCAAGTCTAAGATTATGAGTTCATTGACCAGATCTCCAAAGTTGGCACACCAGATCTTTCACACAGAGAAGGAGTTGAGATAAAGAAGAACACTGCTTTTGATGGCGGTGAAGTCCTCATTTATGATCTCAATCGCCGTGTTCATGATCGTCATCGTGATACGGATCAACAAACCTAACAACCACTTTCGTCGACATGACTGCCCGGATGTCCTCTGACAGTTTTAGCATCATTCTTATAGTTGCTTAGTTGAAGTCTATGATTTAGCATCATGTTAGGTGTAGTAGTTAAAGATGACATAGCCAGAGGCAAAAATACTTGGTGTTGAATGCTTACTCTGTTCCCTTCAACAACTTATCCTGGTTTAATGTTTAATTTCGCTATAGTTAATTGTGCCCAGCATATTTGAAATGAGGTTTTAGTAGCTGTGGCTTCACACATGCAGTGTTGAGAAGGGTGATCCACTGAACCTACTACTGCTCTACTGGTAATTCTCAGGGGAAAGGATTCATTTTGATAAGAAGGGTTTTAATTTTTGGAACAAAATGAATTCAGATAATCAGGGACATGCTATTATTATCCTTGTCACATACACGGAATGTGGAGTTAATTTTTTGTGCCAATCCACATACAAAGTATTTGTTATTCATGATAGGATTATGATTCTGTGCCCTAATTGTCTAAAGTTAGCCTCTCTACATTTCTTCAATGCTCAGGTTTGAATAATAGTAATCTTTTTCTGGCACCTGTTGCCCCAAAATTTTTGGAAGTTGATAAAGTGTTAAAATCTCTTCAATTATTTTCCTTTCCACAAATTGTCACTAGAAATGAATAATATTGATTGTCAGTAAAGAAATAACATCTAATACTCAAAGGAGTTTCATATTTGATTACTTAGGGACAAAAATTGATAAAAAAGCAAATAAGATCCATCTTTTTGGTCTGTACTGTTGCATCGGTTAATTATTGGTACAATTGAATTATATTGACTACGGTATATAAAGATATATATCGGACTTACTAATAAAATTAGTGAGATTAAAATAATTATTTTATTTTTAGGGGAGTGGAATTTTACGATGATATGATAGTCTCTACCAATAAGGCTGAATGTCGTCTTAAAATGCACATCAACACAGAAATAATAAGAGCTTCGAGAACCAACAACACCTCGACTAACGCTTGCATTCTTTTGAACTTCACTTTTAGTTATCACCATTGTCTGTTTTCTTGGATAACGAACTATTTTGTGCATCACCATCGGGATTAAGGCTTTTAATCCCGTGATCCGCTGTTGTGGAGTAACTTGGTAATTGATGAATGGATAAGTAAGATATTAGCCATCACGAGGCGTTAGCTAGCTTAGCTAAAATGAACATACTAAAAATGTTATACCATATCACCTTCAAGCACAGAGAAGTCAAATTGCATACTGTTGATAGAACATGATATACCAAAATAAAAATGTTTTAGGATTTTTTAAAATGAAGTACAAACCAAAGGCCATACAATCAAAACACCTAAAACAATAAAAAAATCGAAAAGAGATCACGAATATACAATGAGCTTTTCGTTGGCACTTGTATTAGGAAGAGAGGAGAGTGGAGATTGCAGAGGGAATGAAACAGCAACAAAGGAATGATGAGACAGGTTAACAAACAGCCATGATTGAGAGGGAGAGAATGGAGTCAACCATTCCTCACAGGTTTACTAGACATCCAGTTCAAGATAATTCTACAAGACGACTTGAAATGGAAATGCCCATACTTAATTCATACCCCAACCCACTTAAGAACCATACGGTGTGAAACAGTTTGAGGAAATTGAATTCACTGCCTCTAAAAGCTATGATTTGATAGATGAACAATTAACTTCGAGGAGAGACAATGGGAGCTTCAAATAATGATTTTAATCACACCACCAAGTTATGATTTTGGTGATCATAATGATTTCCATGCTGCCTGTTGTTGTTGTGCATTGTTGTCTTTACTCCTGCGTGAGTTCCCTTCTCTCTCCAATCCTGCATCTGTACTAACAAAGACCAAGCAAGGTATAAGACAATAATGCCTATAAACTGCCACATTACAGGATAGGATTTGGTCAAAATATCTTAATATAATCTAAGACTAATGACACCAATCAAGCAACCTATCGGTTTAAGATCAACACACCACTGCGCATGCATTGTCTTTAAACAGCACGATAAGGAATGCTGTTAAGCTATTGGAATCTAGAATGAAGCAGGAAAGGCCTGACTACTCCCCACAAGACAACATATCATAGAAATTTACTGTTGGGCACATTGTACGGACCCCATTCTCATCTTCATCTAGGCTTCCTGCTGCCACAAGGGCGCTTCATCTCCTTCAATATTAACATCATACATGGTGGTCTTCTTCACACTCATCTGGTTCCATATTTGAAATGTGGGTTGCTTGGCCCGTGGCAGAATCTTCTCCAGTGCACGGTATTGATCAGGAGAGAACACACCTGTGTCAGGAAATTCAACATTGAACTGATTATAGCGCCCCTTCTTTAATGGCCCATGATGAGGCATTCTTCATCATCGACGTTTTATACTGACCTGATTGAAGAGAATAGTGACATTTAATGCCAAAACCAAGGCAATAGATTATCTTAAGTCACCGGAAGAAAGAATTACAGGATAGAAATATACCTCGGGTGACATGAATAGAAGATGCTTACCAGGTTTAACAACTCTCGCCTGGATTTGACTTAATAAGCAACCATTGTCTGCCATCAAGATGTGTCAGAACAAACTGAAAAACTACAAAGTGCCTCTGTCAGACAGAGAGTATGATCACTAGAGGCCATCATCCTTCCTTCTGAACTTTGGGTGCTCCTTAAGTTGTAATGAAAAATTATATTCCTGTCACCGATCCCGCTGCAAAACAAGGCATTGCAAGCAGCAGGATACATATTAGGGAGAGAAGTAACGGAGATTCAGGAGAACATCTGACCCAGCAAAGACAAACAAGCACAAATGCAAAATAAAATAGAAGAATGTATAATCTAATTAAAACAGTAAATAAAAATGTTGCTTATCATATAATATCAGAAAATGTTGTATTCATAGTTAGTCTTGTAATTTCTATGGCAAAAGACTACATGCTGAAAGGTAAAACACATACAAATGTAGAATCTTCTGAGGAAAAAAAAAAATCTAAATTGACAAGAAGCTTAAAAGCTAAACAAGATAAACTATGAGACACATGATCCTTTCTCTTACAGCTTCATCAGCTTCTCCTTGGAATACAATCCTTCTGACCATGTTGCATTCCTTTCTCAACATGCACCTCCAAGATCCCTTTTCCTGTACAACTTTGTTCCCTTACATTGTGGACACTTGTCCTATCACTGATGACCCTCACCTGCAAAACAATCGGCCTCAGAATAACATTCTAAAGCAAATGCTTATGCCGCATGAAACAAGCAGGTGAAGAAAAAGATTGACAGCACCTGGAGCCTCTTGCATTCAGGACAAACATGCTGCATCTGTTGACTGTCAGTCCAATTTGTCTAGTAACAGTCCCTCATTCCTGTCCCTTGACATCCATAACATCTCCCCTGATGCTCCACTCTTCAACCTTTTCTGAAATGATCAACAAACAAATGTCGCACAAGTAGATTCCTGAGACAGATAAACACTTATTGTTGTAGGTACAAATGGTACCATAATTATCATAAAATTGGAATAAACTGAATTGATAAATTGTGAATACTTGATTGGTACTTCTTTTCTAGAAACTCTAGGACATGCCAGCCGCCTATGCTAAGGTGTGTATATAATATGAGCATCGGTGCTTCCACCAAGAAGAATGAAACAAGCAAAATGAAAGAGTGGTTCACACCAAACTTCAAAATTGTACACACTCCACTAGTATGAAACAGATTAATACTACCTAACAGTTGACACCCATCTTGCTCTATCCAATTGATAATTATTAATTTCAGAAACATGATATCACAACGCTCTTGGATGGTTCCGGCTAATATCACCCCAGTACAATCTTTTTAGCAACTCAGTCTGGGTCAAACCAGGGTCTTTCGTCCAATGTTTACCCATGTTTGCATGATGTTCAGAACACATGGCATTAAATCAATATGACACTAGTGCTAGTTGACCTTGTGGTTTTGATAAAGCCACAAAATAATTTTAGTCCCAATCCAGATCAGCTTATTTGATCTGGGATGGCAAAAAGCCAATATGAAAATGCCTCAAAAAGATCAGGATCGCTATTCTAGGCCTATTGGGTTTGTAGTCCATAAGGTTGCCTTGACAAGTGGTACAAGTAGACCTTATACTAAGCTGTGTAGCAGGACCAAAATGGAAAGAGCTACACCTGGTTCAGGATGGTGGCACATTATAGTCTGAAGCCACTGGCAGAGCTGCATTGTGGGCCTCATGCCAAGCATACCAAGGCGCGATGTTGTTGTTTATGGGGTTAGATGATTCTAAAGCATTTTAGTCCCAATGATTCTAATGGGTCGCTGGTCTATCAGGTCGATCATGACAGATAAGGCTGAAACCAAACCCCAATGAGCTCCTCGCCTATAGGAAAACTTAAGCATGCCTTTAATAGTGACTAGGATCCTATTAAAATTTATTAAAAAATTTTCAGAGAATAGTAACAATGTACAATTTAAAAGCTAGTATATAGGTAAAGTGAAAGTGAATGTACTCCTAAGCATGCCCAAATTAGATTGAATTAGCAATAATGACTCAAGAGTTAGCATAAAGGTAAAGTCTAAATACATCAGTCAAATCTATGTGCATTTAATACCAATCAAGCTCATGTAGAGTGACAAATAGCACATATTCTTCCAATTAAGCTAATGAGCATCATGGATGGAATTTCCAAACAAAAACAAAAACAAAAGTGTGTGTGATCTTAACATACCACCCTTGCACTTTGGCATAATGCACTTCTTGATAGTGAAAGTTTTTTGATGTCCCATTATACACACGTCTTCCAATGACACCTTCAGACTGTGAACTACGCTCTTCACTTTTGTTTCTGCCCCGCGGCCTCTAACTGCCACCTTTAGACCAAAACAAATTCAATTGATAGATACTAATAGAAATCACAAAGCAAAACCAAAAGGAATAGTAAGAGATCTCCCCCACCACCAAAACTACCACCACCAAGGTGCTACCACCAAAGAACTGCTCAAATATGTCAAATGGATCAATGTCCTACCACCACTGCCTCCCTCCCCCATTCCCTCTTAAGTGCATCTTCCCATATTTATCATAACCATCTCGCTTTTCAGGATCACTAAGAACTTCATATGCTTGAGCCAACTCCTTAAACTGCTCCAATGAATTAATCGACGGATACTAACCACAACAGAAATAACAGGAAAGGCAAACAAAAGGCAAAAGTAGGACAAAAGGTCTCACTTTCAGGATCTCCACCTTATCCGGCGGGATTCTTTATGGCGGCCTTCCTATAAGCCTTCTTTAAGCTCATCCTGGTTCGCACTGTTGGGAACGCTAAGAACTCCGTAGTACTTGGTGTTATCGCTCTTCTTAGGTGCACGCCCGAAACATGATAACCGATTTCTCAGGTCCCGAACTCCCCCTACCTTCTACGAAAACACGGTAATCATAAAGTACGAATCAAGCAAATGATACAACAAAAGCAAACTAAGAACTGATATTTCCCCCAAGATCACCACAAAGAACCCAAAATACCGACATTAAAACGAAAGAAATTAGAAGGGGAACAGGAAATCGAAGGCGAGATCACTTGTTATCGAGATAGGAACGGAACCCTAACCTGATGCAGAGGGGAACTGGTCGGAGGCGGTGGAGGATGAGCCGAGGAGGTGAAGCCCCGAAGCGAAACGAGGGAGGAGAGGGTATTCCCGAGCTTTCCCAGCCCTTCAATGTAGCTCGCAGGTTTGGCCAGCGGTTAGGGGAGATCTGTACTGCCGATGACCGCTGATCCTACGGTAGTTGGCTCACGTGGGGAGACTAGGCATGACGTCAAGCCTCGGCGGGGGCCACGTCGCTTTGTGACGAGACGCCGCCGGTTCCGCTTGAGCTTGTGTCGACGTGGCCCGACAATATATATATATATATATATGCAAATCTATCCCAAAATATACTGAAGCCCGACCAAAGTAAATCGAATAGACGAAGATACAAATGTCAACGGTGACATGAGATTCTTGGAAACAAATGAAAATACTCTTGTACACTTCTATTCTGAAAGAGAATGAATAGGGTGGTCAAAAGCAAATAAGCATTGGTCGAGAACAAAACAAATAGCCACTTCCCATCAACAATATTGTGGATTTGGAGATTTAAGTGCACATAGTCAATAGAGATTCATTTGAGTTCTTGCTAACTAAGAGGTTTAAATCAGGTCTCTTAGGGGAACTCTACACATCACCGTATCACTTGTGCTGTAGTTTGTTGTTTGTTTCCTCCAGATGTTAGAATGGCTAACTCTTAAACGTTCCTTCAAGTAATCGCCGCTTCGAATGGGAGAGGAAACCTGCAAAGAAAATCGAGTTCATGACCCAAAATCAAACAGGCGTGATAGAGAATCTAAAATACAGAAACACAATAACACAGTTATATAAGTTGTTTTTGGGAGAACATTTCTTGAGGAATACATTTGTCGCCTTTAGTATATTAATAATAATGGAAATTTACAGAAATCCTATGAATACATACTAGGATTTTATAATATGAATCATATATGGCTTTAATCTGCCTTGACAAATATTAAACAGCGGCAACTGTGTTGCATATACTTGTTCCTCATCAAACAAATAAAATAATTCTAGTTTAAAGACTATGCTGAGCTCTCATCAATGGACCGACAACTAGAATGCCATCTCAAGATGACAGCTTGTATTTACCTCAGAAGAACCATTGAGAACAATTGGTATAAGTATGCTCAATAGAATGTAGTTATGGAATATGCCGTCCATCTATGAGAGAGAGAGTGAGAAGTAATGAGGTCTTAAAAAGCGTTACCTTGGTGGATGAGAGTCACTGCATAACTTTCTAGAAAGCATTCAACCAGGCAATCAGGATTTGGATCAAGAAAATGCTACCTGACAAAGAGAATCATTATGCGTTTGTCAGCATTACTTATAGCAATCTTCGGTTAAAACTACTCAACAGAATCACTTCTGGCAATTGTATGTCTTTCACAAGACAAAGCAAAACAGGAAACCTGGAAGTAACAACTGAAACGTTAAAAATCAAGTGCATCAAAATTTTGCTTTTCCGGGTCTACTATAAATATATAAAAGATTAGATGAGATAATTACAGAGATAGCGATCTTTTTCCAGTACTTGGAGACTCTATACAGTAATGGATCTACCAAATTATGGTTAAAGAATATGTACTCTTAGAATTACTACATCAGAAAATACATGAAAAACAAACTAAACTAAACTTCTAATGTGTTGGAAAGTTCAATCAAATTAATTTAAACAGTATATAGATTGAAAATTTACGAAACAAGCGTTGTCCCTCTCAATAAATCTCAACAGTAACAATAGAAAGCTCTGCAAAAAGTATGCAATAGATTTCCAGAACATAAAGGCATCTTCTATCTGTGATTCAAATTTTCAAATATTATTCCAGCGGAAAGGACATATTCATGCCAGATTATTATCTTAGACTGGTTTATAAAAACTGAGCAAGTAGGCCTTTTTCTCAATTGATATTCAGTACAGAACCTCATAAAAGAAAAAAAAAAAA
Source organism: Hoolock leuconedys (assembly GCA_023748175.1). NCBI lineage: Eukaryota > Metazoa > Chordata > Mammalia > Primates > Hylobatidae > Hoolock > Hoolock leuconedys. The sequence goes on along the minus strand of JAKGGE010001473.1, from coordinate 4,656 downwards.
CAATAAGTGGAAAAACAGGTATGGCTGATGATTTACACTTGCAAACTGTAGAAAAATATGCAACCGTCAGAACAATGACTGCAGATCGTAAGTGTTAGGTTTAGAAAAACATAAGTCAACCAGGAAATGTACAAATATAATCCCTGGTTTAAGCTCAGAGTACAGGCATCGTTGGATAAGGAGCAACTGCAAGGATTGAATACCATAAGCAAAGTAGCATGTTAAGTCAGATAAATGAGTGAATTGTGGGAAATGTGAAACATATAAGCTGAAAAAAAATGATAAGATGGTGTTAAAAGGAAAACATAAATTCTCCATTTTAAAAGCTCTTCATGAGAGAATCATCTCACAAATCTCATACAATTTACAAGGCACTTTTTCTATATAGTTTTCCACAATAATATGTAACCTCCTGCACTAGAAATTTTAGTATTATGCTTTCGTGCAAAAGAATTTAGCTAGTCTGCACAAATATATAATACATATGGATCATAATGGATACTGGTGATAATAAGCGATTGTGTTCAGATTGCAACCAATCATGGATCACATAAAATATGAAATCCAATAGCAAGTCCATCCATTAGCATTTACAATTATTTACAGAAAAGAAATTGAATAGCGTTTATACTTACCCATTAGCACGTGATGTACATTTTCCCATAGTTGGATTGGTATCTTTTCCCTGCAAATCTAAATAGTTCCAGCGTGGTATCCATAAATACCTTGAAGCTGGAGAAACATACATATTATTTACTCTCTGAAAAAAATACATGTTCAGTAGACATGCCTGAAGACCAGGGACTCCATCCCAGTCACAAATTACTGATAATTCCATAGATCTGAATGTGCCGATGCTCCATATTTACCATTATCACAAGCAGACAACTCACCTAAATATTGTAAAAGATTAGTTCATAGTAAGTTTGATCTGTATTACATAATATGACCTTTTAAAAGATATTACATAATAAGACAACTCAACAAAACAAAGTAGATCTTTTAAAGATAGGCACCAATATTAATAATAATCCATAATTGTTGCTGCCCCTCTTGGAAACAAACTATAAACTAAATCAAACAAAAACTATATAATAATCAGCATTGCTGCTGCCCTCTTGTAAATCAAACTAAAAACTAGCAAAACAATAATCCCGCATTGTTGCTGTCCCTCTTACACCAGTGCTATTTTGCCATGTTGCCTTGCCATGACAATTAGATGTTTGCTTGACCCACTCGATGCTGCTGTCCGTCCTTAGCTGGGATTGCCCACAAAGTGTAACACCCAATCGATATTCTTATGCGAGTCAAATCTAGACCTTAACCTCGTGCAGTCCACAAAGAACTGCACAGAAAGACACAAAAAGGACAAGATAAATGGGATCACAAGTAACACAAAGCAATCGATTTTTGAAGTAGGCACAAAAAGCTCAGCGGGTTGAGCGATGGTACAAAGGAGGTTTGAAGGCAAGTCTTATTGATATTCGCCAAAGCGATTTCATCGAGCGGAATGGACACTGCTTGAAGGCGTTGCACCACCTCTTAGACATAAAACTAAGGCCCACGTCGACCTTGGCCTTACCTAGGGAGTTTGGAATCTTTGTGGCGGATGGCGTTTAGCTCCACAAGACCGTTAGCGAAAATCGGCCCATGGCACGAGGGCGGGGCTATTTCGACTATTTCACCTCCTTGCGGCTGCGCCTTAAAGCATTTTTTAGTTTTTACAAGACAAACAAAAACAAAATGACAACAATTTAAAATGGGGTTGATGGTAGAACTTTTGCCTGCGATAAATGCGCTTCTTGAAAGTTATAACACCCTCGATTAGTCTCATGCTCGAAGATGAATGATGGTATACTCTTATCGACTTGACTTAAGTATTTTGTGATGGCTTGGTGAATGAAGTTGATAGGATAATTAGCTTATCGGACACGTTAAGTGACATTTGGTATGGTGACCTAGTATTTGGGTATGGTAAAGGGGTTGAGTAGGAAAGGGCTGCAGTAGATGGAGTCCCGAAGGACTAGATCACGACGATGGAGCCACCACTGAGCTCATGCTCACATGCATCGTGCTACTAGGGTTTGATCTAGGCTATGTTGGGCCTTGGCCGAGACGTCGAGCTTTGAGTGGAGGAAGATTGTAACACCACAGATTAGTCCTAGATGCGATGAGTGGACTACTATCGACTTCAACAGCATTTTGGTGATGGTTTGAGCGGATGAAGTTGTTAACCCGGTCTTCCCATGTCAGACTCGGGTGAAGTGACATTGGTATTAAAATTATTTATTTGGGCATGGTGAGGGAATTGATAGGAAAGAGCTGTGGATGGGCAGGGTGTTGTTATGATGTGGGGCCAATGTTGAAACGTAACTCCCATGCACCATGGATTTGTCACGGGTTCATGAGCCTTGGCGAGGACATCAAGCTCTTGGCGGAGTGATTGTAATACCCGATTAGTCCCAGAGTCGTGGTATACTGCTATCAACTTGACTTGATATTTTAGCTAGTGGTTTGGAGCCCAGCGAAGTTGATAGGCAGTTAGCCTATCGAGCCGGTCATGACAAAAGCACAAAAAACAGGAGAACAAGAGCAGAAAAGCATCATGGACAAGCATCAAACACAGCAGTTGCATTGCTGCTTCATGACACAATGAAAGCACAAAACCTAAACAACATAGAGTCCCAACATTTATATTTATTTAAATACTTGGTTTAGGATTACAAATTTAGTAGTTATTACGAAACTTTTCCTATAAATACATTGGTATAGATACAGATATGCTAGACGAAATACCGTTAAGTGGCCTCGCATAAGCATGAATGCAAGTCAAGTAACAAAAGAAGCAATAATTAGGGGACGGGGACTAGAGAGTAGTGTTGGCATAAGATAATAAAGTAAATTTGATAATAATACCTGGATAATGCAAAAGCCCGAACAGAAGCCATTGGAAAATCCATACCCTATTCTACAGAAGAAATTTATCATACAAGTTCAAAGACAAATATCCAAAGATGCTAACCTTTTGCAACAGACCTGAATTTAATAAAATACATCAAGATCTCAGTAAATATATCATATGTTGACCTCCAAGAGACTTGCAAGCCAATTAGATTTGTGCTATTTAAACAAAATTAAATAAGAAAATTAAAACAAAAGTACTGAATTCCTGTTATGATCTCTTTATTTGTGCTATTTAATCATGATGTTTACTTGATTTGAACTTTTACTCTCATCAAAATAGCAATTATTATCTTAACGCCAGAGGAATAACCAGAACAATCATGTGGCAGAGGAAGGGGACTACTCATGAGGTAGTTGCTCCATTTAGACTCCTGTCCCCCTATTTCTGACCCTCTAATTTTACATTCTAAAACACCTACTGTTTTGCTCTTCCTTACATTTCTCCTATACTCTCCTCTACCAATCCCCTGTCCCACCATTATTATTAGTGATTGAATGAATTCAGGAAGGACAAGGAAGAAGGCAACCAGGATCATGTGGTCCAGAGACAAACAAGATACTTTTCTTCTCATTCATGGCTACATTAGTAGTAACTGGTGGTGGCTGTTTCTGTTTGTTCTTTGTAAGCCTCTTTTGCATTTATTTTTCAATTCTCTTCCAAACTCTTCCATTTGAAATGAACTGTGAGACTTTGTTCACTTTCACTCGCACAGACGCAGCACTTATTACCCTCTTTTAGCAAAATCAATACTGATAATGGGTTTGTTACAATTAAGAGGCAATTAAGTAAAACTATGAAGCTGCCTAGAACCCATGCAGCTTCATAGGCAATCACTCAAACCCTGCAGCACTGACATCTAGGTGGTGGAGATAAATTACTCAAGTGGATTGTGTATATGGCTCCATGCACGCCTCTGACAACACATAAGATTTCAACTAATCACAATGTAGCTAATGAAGATCTTCCTGATCTAGTGCACCAAATACCCAAGGTAAAAATTCATGGTCTCTAAAATTTTCAATTTCAGTGCCACTTATAATAATTGATACATTTCAAGGAGATCATATGCAATTGTTCCCACCCTAAATTGCAAAACATGATGTAGAACATTAATCAAGATCTTCAAAGCACTCTTCTTGGAATATCGTATTCTATTATCATTCAAATCAATACTTCAACATGTCTCAATAATCACACAAACACAAGTATCAATTCAACAAGGATTAAAAATATTAGTCCTGATACCACTCTTGGTCACTATAAGACGGTGTGGAACCAGAATACCAGGAATTATAATTAAGATACATAGATGAAGAAATTAATAATGTAAATACAAGCAACACATAAGGGATGTGTTACAACACTTTACAATATGTAACAATGACAACATAATAAGAAGAAACTTACATCACATCTTGATGATAAGGATTGCATTGTATCTCTCCAAAGTGGTAAACTTTTCTGATATGCACATGCTAAAGACAACGAGGGTTTTGTTTGTTAGAGTAAGTATGAAAAGTAAGGACAAACACACCACCAAAACATAAATTCATATTAGAAGAAAAACATTATCATCATATGTATACACATGAAAACCACCAAATCCGAAAACCAGAGATAGTAACTTGAGTTCTGTCAATCCATAGCTGTTCGACAAAAGAAGACCAATTCACCTGTGTTAACAGTGAAAA
>JAKGGE010001659.1:0-15901 GCA_023748175.1 Hoolock leuconedys | reverse complement strand
ATAAGATTTCAACTAATCACAATGTAGCTAATGAAGATCTTCCTGATCTAGTGCACCAAATACCCAAGGTAAAAATTCATGGTCTCTAAAATTTTCAATTTCAGTGCCACTTATAATAATTGATACATTTCAAGGAGATCATATGCAATTGTTCCCACCCTAAATTGCAAAACATGATGTAGAACATTAATCAAGATCTTCAAAGCACTCTTCTTGGAATATCGTATTCTATTATCATTCAAATCAATACTTCAACATGTCTCAATAATCACACAAACACAAGTATCAATTCAACAAGGATTAAAAATATTAGTCCTGATACCACTCTTGGTCACTATAAGACGGTGTGGAACCAGAATACCAGGAATTATAATTAAGATACATAGATGAAGAAATTAATAATGTAAATACAAGCAACACATAAGGGATGTGTTACAACACTTTACAATATGTAACAATGACAACATAATAAGAAGAAACTTACATCACATCTTGATGATAAGGATTGCATTGTATCTCTCCAAAGTGGTAAACTTTTCTGATATGCACATGCTAAAGACAACGAGGGTTTTGTTTGTTAGAGTAAGTATGAAAAGTAAGGACAAACACACCACCAAAACATAAATTCATATTAGAAGAAAAACATTATCATCATATGTATACACATGAAAACCACCAAATCCGAAAACCAGAGATAGTAACTTGAGTTCTGTCAATCCATAGCTGTTCGACAAAAGAAGACCAATTCACCTGTGTTAACAGTGAAAAAAAGATACCTTCCACAAAGGAGAACTGCCATTCTTTCCAGCGCCCCGGGGATCCCGGAGATGGCCCAGGTACCAGCAATCAGGCTCGCCCATCAAGCAAGACTATCGGTTTATGGCAGCCACCCGCCTCCTGTGGGAGTAGAAGCCCCGGCAGAACTCTCTTGCTCGGGCCAACCCACACCCCCCTGCCTGACCACCGGCTACCCCCCCCCCTGCCCCAGCAGTATGTGTCCCTTCCCCTGGCTATGGAAACCCCTGCCCCGCTGTAAAACACCGGCTCTGGCAGCTGCCCAGGCTCTCACCCTCCCGGGTCGCCTCTTCTGCGCCTCCGCCTCCACTGTCGCCGCCAACCCAGGCTTCACTCCTTGTGATCTACTACCACACTTGGAGCTCAAGGGGTTGCACGCTAGCATCCCAGACCCCGGGCACACCAGGGATGCTCACCCTTCCAGGAGGGAGGGAAGGCAGGCACAGGTGGAGAGAGAGCGGGAGACCTAGAGGGACGGAAGGATGGGCGGAGAGATTTTGGAAGGCAGGGAGGGAGGGATGGAAGGAGGGAGGGAGGGAGTGACTGACAGACAGAGACAGGGAGGCAGTGAGGAACGGATGGAAAGACAGAGGGACACAGGGACAGAGGGAGGGCGGGAGTGAGCAAGGGACCAAGGGAGGAAGGCAGGGAGAAAATGCGGTCTCCAACTCCTGGAGCAACAGCAAACCCGCGCTCCAGGAAAACGGTAACGCCTGGCGCTAAAAGGGCTGGCTGTCGGGCGGCACCCCCTGTCACTCGTTCCTCACGCCTGGGCACTGGCTGTTTCCTCAAAGGCAAAAAAGACTGGGACCTGGTTGCTGGGGTAGCTAACCCACGTGGTTTACCGACCACACATCCCCAGGCTGACTTGCAGCGACAGGGCAGTGACAGTCTCCCCGACCACCGACCATGAGAGGAGCCAACATTCAGGGGACTGAAGCCTGATTGATTCCACGCCGCCGCCCCTCTGCATGGGGCAGGTAGCTCACATCTCCGCCCCAACCCCACCGAGAGGTGGCTGACCATGACGGTTTACCGAGCCCAAGCGGGCACCCAGAAACATCCAGGGAAGGGAAGGAAGAGCAGCACCTCTCTTCGCCTCACTCCAACCGGCCAATAACGCAGACTTCCCACGCCATGTGGACATCAATGGAATCCATCGCCGCTAATCACTGGGATGTATCTTGTCTGTGGGTTTCAGCTTCTTGTCTTCATGGGGAGCCACACACCTGCGCTGGTGAGACTGTCACGGTACCCAGACACCCACAGGCATCGGGTGTCTTCGCTGAGAGGGGGCCTGTAAAACACAAGACCCACACGGGAGGTTCAGTTCCACACTCCACCCACACCTCTAGGCTGGAGCCCCTCCCCTGCTGAAGACACGTGGTAACCCCTGGAGTTTGGTGGTCCCAAGTGGGATCTCTGGAGAGGCCGGGACAGCTCCCCGCCCAAACCCACCCCTAACCCCTTCCCCCTCTCTCACAGGCCTCTCTCTGGCCACCTGCCACCCCTCCCACCACTCCCCAACCCGACTCATCTGCCCTCACTCCCCACCTTGCACCACCACGCCCAGGGGCATCAGGGTGTGCTGCGGTCCCTGGAGGGTGTGGCGGCTGTCCCATGCCCAGCGGGCAGGCAAGAACGGTGGAGCCTCCCCTGCCTGTGTAAGAGCCGCTGGTTGTCTGGCGCCGCCTCCTGGCTGGACCGAATGTCAGGCGGGTGTTCTTGCCATGGCTCTCCTCCCGGCTGACCTCGGAAAGGCACCCTCCCCGGGAAGCCTGAGACCAGGACAGCGAGGATACCTGCCTGGAGCCCGGCGCGTGAGGCCCTCTGCTTCTTGAGCGAACTCACCCAGGGCATCGCCACCAGAGAACGGGCTGGCCCAGGCCATCGCTGCTCCAGAGCCCAGGGTCCAGACTGCTTCAGAACCGAGAGGTCACGCCAGCTGAGGCAGCACCGGCGGGAATCTCCGCCCTGGCCGGGGAGACGTGGCCCGCAAGAAGGCAGGTGAAAGCAGACCTCTGTCACCCCATCCCAGACTGCCCTGCTGCTCTGAGCCTTGGAGAAGGATCGCTTTCCAGGCATCGCCACCAGGGAAGCAACACCACAGAGAGACGGCCTCCGGAGTCCAGGATTCACGCCTGGTTTCAGAACCCAAGGGCAAGCACCTGGGACCAGGTGGCAGGGTGACCGCGCACGCGAGGCGCCCCCTGCAACCAAGTCTCCCCGGCGCGGGTGCTCTCACTTGCTCCTGGTCGGTGGCCCCGGGAGGCAGGGATTTTGGCTACGCCACACTGGCTCCTCCTGAAGGGGCCCTCTCCAACCCTCAGACGCCTCGCTGGTCTCCCCGCACTCGGCAGTCACCCGGGGACCGGACACCCAGCACCACGTGTCTGCCGGGCCCCTGCACGGTGGGACAGCAGCAGCGCCGCCTGGGGCCACAGGGCCAGCAGAGCGCTTTGCACCACACACTTCCCAGGGCAGTCCGTGGTGGGGCTGGGTCAGGGTCTGCAGGTCGCCAGGGTTGCATGGGAACCCCAGCCGGGGCAGCTCCACCACACCAGCCCGCGCCACTGGAGGGCTCCTCGCCGCAGGAGCAGATGCAAGCTGTCCGGGCGCCCTCGCCACTGCCCCAGGAGCCCTGGCTTTTCTCACCGCCTGCTGCTGGAAGAGTTCTTATGGCCTAGAGATCCTGCAGCAGACACACTTTCCAGGAAACCCAAGACCCGGGGAATGAAGAGCCCTGGCCGCTGGAACCACCCCTCTCAGCTTAGGACGAATACAGTGCTCTGCTGTAGGAGCTTTAGGACGCGGTCTGGGGATGGGGTCATGGGTGCAGGGGCGTGGCCTCGGGGAACTCCTGGTTGGGCATGGAGGGGCGTGGCCCTGGCTGACCCGCCTGGCATTCCTGCCTCCCAGGCTCAGTCTGTGAGAGAGACTCCACACAAAGGAGAACTGCCATTCTTTCTCCTAAGGCCCCATCCTCAAGTCGCCCAGGTACCAGTAGATGAAAATACAAGAGACGCCATAGCCACCTGGCCTCCTGTGGGAGCAGCTCCTCTTGCAGAGCTCTTGCCTTCCACCACCCAACCCCAGCCTGACCACTGCGTACCACCGCAGTATGCATCCCTTCCCAGGCTGGTGGAGACCTCCCGTCCTGAACCACTGGCTCCCAGCTGCCTGTATTCCTCTCTCCCTCCCGGTGGTTCGCTCCCTCTGCCTCCCTCCACCGGCAGCTGGTTAACCCGCGTCTCTGCCCCAGGAGCTGCCACCGCGGAGCTGGTGGCTGCAAAAATGCTATATCTCAGACCTCGGCTCACCAGGAAGTTGACCCTGTGCTGGAGGCTGGGCAGGCAAAGGTGGAGAGAGGAACGAGAGACCTAGAGGGACGGAAGGATGGGCGGAGAGACTTTGGAAGGCAGGGAGGGAAGGATGGCAGGAATGAGGGAGGGAGGCACTGACCGACAGAGAGAGGGAGGCAGTGAGGAACTGAGGGAAAGACAGAGGGACACAGAGACAGAGGGAGGGCGGGAGGGAGCAAGGGACCGAGAGAGGAAGGCAGGGAGAAAAATCGGCCTCCAGACTCCTGGAGCAACAGCAGCCCCACGTTCGGAAGACGTGCTCATCGCTGAGGGCTAAGGCAGTCGGGCGGGCACTGTCACCATTCCCGCCGCCTCAAGGAATGGGCGGTTTCCTCAAAGACAAAAAAGACAGGGACTCGGGTTGCCGTGGAGTATTAACCCACGTGGTTTACCGGCCACACATCCGCAGGCTCGAGGCCCGCAGCGGAGCGCAAGGCCGACATCCCCGACCACCGACCACAGAGGAGCCACCCTCAGGAGGACTGAAGCCTGATTTCGGATTCCATGTCTCTCGGCCCTCTGCAAGGGGGCCGGTAGCTCACGTCTCTCCGGCCCACCCCCAACCCGAGAGGCTGACCATGTTGACGGTTTACCTGGACCTGCAGGGCACCCTGGGAGGGTAGAAACATCCAGGGAAGGGAGGAAGAGAAGCAACCTCTCTTCGCCCTCCCTCCAAACCGGCCACACAGCAGACTCCCTACGTTGCGGGACACGGGAATCCATTGTCAAGCCATCACGCCAGGGATGTATCTTGTCTCTGGGGTTTCGCTCTGGTCTTCGACAGGAGCCACACACCTGCGTGGGTGAGACAGTCACGGCAAAGGTGACACCCACAGGCATCAGGTTTCTTTGCGGAGAGGGGGACTGTAAAACTCAAGACCCACACGGAGGTCCAGTTCCACACTCCACTCCACCCTTCCAGGCTGGTTTCTCCCTGCTGAAGATGCTTGGGAACCCAGGGAGCGGCATCCAGTTCCCGAGGGAACCCTGGAGAGGCACGGAGAACAAGTCTCTCACTAAACTCCACTCTCACCCCCCTTCCCACCTCCTCTTCTGCTGCCTGGATTCTGGGTCTCCCACCCCTCCCACCTCCCCCAACCCTGCCTCACCCACGTTCCCCACTCACCAACAGCACACCACACCCCAGCTAATAGGTGTGCTGGGGCTCCCTGGAGGGCGGCTGGCTCAGGCAGGCAAGAACGGCTGAGCCCCTCCTGCCCAGGCTCATATGAGCTGCCTGCGCCTGCATCCTGGATGGACCGGATGGCTCAAACCTGCATTCTCAGCACCCTGGGAGGTCTAGGAGGGTGGATCACCAGAGGTCGGGAGCTCCAGGCCATCCAGACAAACACGGAGAAACCCGATCTCTACCAAAAAAAAAAAAAATTAGCTTTGCATTATGGCTCACATCTGCAATCACAGCCACTCGGGATGCTTAGGGAGGAGAACCATCCAAACTAGGGAGGCAGAGGCCATGACGGGCTGAGACTGGGCCACTGCTTTCCAGCCAGGGCAACAAGAGCGAAATTCCGCCCTAAAGTAAAAAAGACAGAGACACAGAGAGAGAGAGACCGGTTTCACCATGTTGCCCAAGCCTGTTTGGAATTCTAGCTCCTTGGGATCCTCCTCCGAAGCTTGTCGAAGGCCCAACGCGGACAAGCTGCGGAGCCACCATGCCAGGCCAATGTATTCCATTCTGATTAATAAAGTGGGCCAGGTGGCTCACGCCTGCAATCCCAGAACCCCTGGGAGGCCCAGGCAGGCAGGTCACCAGATGTCGGAGCTCCAGGCCAGCCGGACCAACACATGGAAAAACCCCGTCTCTACCCAAAAAAAAAAAAAGAAAAAAGAAGAAAAAATATTAGCCAGGCATTATGGCTCACAACTCCAATTGCAGCCAACCGGGAGGCTGAGGAAGGAGAAACACCCAAACCTGGGAGGCATGGAAAATCGAGACTTTATCACTGCATTCCAGCCTGGGCAACAAGAGCGAAATTCCACCCCATAAAATAAGAGCAGAGAGAGAGAGAGAGAGAGACCGGTTTCACCATGTTGCCCAGGCCAGTCTGGAATTCCTAGGTTCCAATGATTCACCGTGTCATGGTTGTCCTAAGTCTTTGGATCACAAGCGCGAGCCACCACGCCAGGCCAATGTATTCCATTCTGATTAATAAAGTGGGCTGGGTGCGGTGGCTCATGCTTGCAATCCCAGCAACCCGGGAGGCCCAGGCAGGCAGGTCACCAGATGTGGGAGCTCCAGGCCAGCCGGACCAACATGGAGAAACCCCATCTCTACCCAAAAAAAGAAAAAAAAGAAGAAAAAAATATTAGCCAGGCATTATGGCTCACAACTCCAATTGCAGCCAACCGGGAGGCTGAGGAAGGAGAACCACCCAAACCTGGGAGGCGAGGCCATGGCGGACCGAGACTTTATCACTGCATTCCAGCCTGGGCAACAAGAGGAAATTCCACCCTAAAAAAAAACAGAGACAGAGAGAGAGAGACCGCTTTCACCATGTTGCCCAGGCCAGTCTGGAATTCCTAGGTTCCAATGATCTACCGTGCTCGGCTGTCCCAAGTCTTGGGATCACAAGCGTGAGCCACCACGCCAAGCCAATCTATTCCTTTCTGATTAATAAAGTGGGTCGGGCACGGTGGCTCACGGCTGCAATCCCAGCACCCATGAGGCCTAGGCGGGAAGATCACCAGAGGTTGGGATCTCCAGATCAGCCGGACCAACATGGAGAAAACCCATCTCTACTCAAAGGAAAAAAAAGTTTGTAGGGCATTATGGCTCCTACTTGCAAGTACAGCCACTCGGGAGGCTGAGGAAGGAGAACCACCCAAATCCGCGAGGTGGAGGCTTCGGCGGGCCGAAACCAAATCACTGCATTCCAGCCTGGGGAACAAGAGCAAAATTCCACCCTAAAAAAGAGAGAGAGAGAGAGAGACCAGTTTCACCCTGTTGCCTAGGCCAGTCTGGAACTCCTAGGCTCCAGTGATTCCCAGCGCTCAGACGTCCATGATCCTGAGACCACAAGTGTGAGCCACCACGCTGGGCCGATCTATTCCTTTCTGATTAATAAATTGGGCCTGACGCGGTGGCTCACACCTGCAATCCCAGAACCCTGGGAGGCCCAGGCAGGCAGGTCACCAGATGTCGGGAGCTCCAGGCCAGCCGGACCAACATGGAGAAACCCCATCTCTACACCCCCAAAAAAAAAAAAACAGAGAGAGAGAGACCGCTTTCACCATGTTGCCCAGGCCAGTCTGGAACTCCTAGGCTCCAGTAATCCACCTGCCTCGGCCGTCCAAGGTCCTGGGACTACAAGTAGTGAAATCGAACATGGCAGGCCACTCTATTCCCTTCTGATTAATAAATTGGGCCTGGCACGGTGGCTCATGCCTGCAATCCCAGCACCCCAGAGGCCTAGGAGGGCGGATCACCGGAGGTGGGAAGCTCCCAGTGAGCCAGACCAATATGGAGAAACCCCATCTCTACACCCCCCAAAAAAAAAAAAAATTTGCAGGGCACACGCTCCAACTTCTGTACTGCAGCCAACCAGGAGGCTGAGGGAAGAGAACCACCCAAACCTGGGAGGTTGAGGCCACGGCGGTATGAAACCGTGCCACTGCCTTCCAGCCTGGGAAACGAGAAAATTTAGCCCTAAAAAAATAGAGAGAGATAGAGACTGGTTTTGCCATGTCGCCCAGGACAGTCTGGAACTACTAGGCTCCGGTGATCCCCCCCACGTGGCCGTCCAAGATCCTGAGAATACAAGTGTCAGCCAACACTTCAGGAGAATCTTTCGCTTTCTGATTAATAAATTGGGCCAGGCACGGTGGCTCACACCTGCATTCCCAGCACCCCAGGAGAACTAGGAGGGTGGATGACCAGAGGTCGGGAGCTCCAGGCCATCCAGACAAACATGGAGAAACCCCATCTCTACCCAAAAAAAAAAAATTAGCTTTGCATTATGGCTCACATCTGCAATCACAGCCACTCGGGACGCTTAGGGAGGAGAACCATCCAAACTAGGGAGGCAGAGGCCATGACGTGCTGAGACTGGGCCACTGCATTCCAGCCAGGGCAACAAGAGCGAAATTCTGCCCTAAAGAAAAAAAGACAGAGACACAGAGAGAGAGAGACCGGTTTCACCATGTTGCCCAAGCCTGTTTGAATTCCTCAGCCCCAAGGGGATCCTCCGGAGTCAGTCTGGGGTCGTCCTGAGACCTGCTTTTTTCGCGCGCGTGTATCACCATGCCAGGCGGATGTATTCCATTCTGATTAATAAAGTGGGCCGGGTGCGGTGGCTCATGCTTGCAATCCCAGCACCTTGGGTGGCTCAGGCAGGTGGATCACCAGAGGTTGGGAGCTCCAGGCCAGCTGGACCAACATAGAGAAACCCCATCTCTACCCAAAAAAAAAGATAAAAAAAGAAGAAAAAAATATTAGTCAGGCAATACGGCTCACAACTCCAATTGCAGACACTCGGGAGGTTGAAGAAGGAGAATCACCCAAACCTGGGATGCAGAGGCCATGGCGGGCCGAGACTGTATCACTGCATTCCAGCCTGGGCAAAAAGAGTGAAATTCCACCCTAAAAAAAAAAAAAGACAGAGAGAGACCGCATTCACCATGTTGCCCAGGCCAGTCTGGAACTCCTAGGTTCAAATGATCTACCGTGCTTGGCTGTCCCAAGTCTTGGGATCACAAGCGTGAGCCACCACGCCAGGCCGATCTATTCGTTTCTGATTAATAAAGTGGGTCGGGCACAGTGGCTCACGGCTGCAATCCCAGCACCCCGGAGGCCTATGCGGGCAGATCACCAGAGGATTGGAGCTCCAGATCAGCCAGACCAACGTGGAGAACCCCAACTCTACTCTAAGAAAAGAAAAATTTGCAGGGCATTATGGCTCCTACTTGCAATCACAGCCACTCGGGAGGCTGAGGAAGGAGAACCACCCAAACCCAGGAGGCGGAGGCCAAAGCGGGCCGAGACTGCACCACTGCATTCCAGCCTGGGCAACAAGAGCGAAATTCCGACTTAAGAAAAAAAAAAAGAGAGAGAATGAGAGACCAGTTTCACCATGTTGCCCAGGCCAGTCTGGAACTCCTGGGCTCAAGGGATCCCCCATGCTCGGCCGTCCAATGTCCTGAGACTACAAGCGTGAGCCACCACGCCAGGCCGATGTATTCCATTCTGATTACCAAACTGGGCCGTGTGTGGTGGCTCATGCCTGCAATCCCAGCACATTGAGTGGCCTAGGCAGGTGGATCACCGAGGTCGGGAGCTCCAGGCCAGCCAGAACAAAATGGAGAAAGCCCATCTCTAGCCAAGAAAAAAAAAAATAGCAGGGCATTATGGCACCCACCTACAATCCTAGCCACTCGGGATGCTGAGGCAGCAGAACCACCCAAACCCAGGAGGTGGAGGCCACAGCGGGCCGAGACCGCGTCACTTCATTCCAGCCTGGGCAACAAGAGCGAAATTCCACCCTAAAAAAAAAAAAGAAAAAAAAGAGAGAGAATGAGAGACCAGTTTCACCATGTTGCCCAGGCCGGTCTGGAAATCCTAGGCTCCAGTGATCCACCATGCTCGGTCAGCCCAATGTCCTGAGACTACAAGCATGAGCCACCATGCCAGGCCGATGTATTCCATTCTGATTACCAAACTGGGCCGGGGTGGTGGCTCCAGCCTGCAATCCCAGCAGCCTAGGAGGCCTAGGCGGGAGGATCACAAGAGGTCGGGAGCTCCAGGCCAGCTGGACCAACATGGAGAAACTCCGTCTTTAACCAAAAACAAAAACAAAAACAAAACATTAGCCGGGCATTATATCTCACACCTGCAATCCCAGGCACTCGGGAGGCTGAGGAAGGAGAACCACCCAAACGCAGGAGGCGGCGGCCTCAGAGGGCCGAGACAGTGCCACTGCATTACAGCCTGGGCAAAAAGAGCGAAATTCCTCCCTAAAAAAAAAAAAAGAGGGAGAGAGGAGAGAGACCGGTTTCACCATGTTGCCCAGGCCAGTCTGGAACTCCTAGGCTCCAGTGATTCCCAGCCAGACGCCCATCGTCCTGAGACTACAAGCATGAGCCACCACGCCAGGCCCATGTATTCCATTCTGATTACCAAATTGGGCCGGGGGTGGTGGCTCCCGCCTGCAATCCCAGCACCCCGGGAGGCCTAGGCGGGTGGATCATCCGAGGTCGGGAGCTCCAGGCCAGCCGGACCAACATGGAGAAACCCCGACTGTACCCCCCCCCAAAAAAAAAAAAATTGGCCCGGCATTATGGCTCACACCAGCAATCCCAGCCACTCCGGAGGCTGAGGAAGGAGAACCACCCAAACCCTGGAGGTGGAGGGCACGGCGGGCCGAGTCCATGCCACTGCATTCCAGCCTGGGCAACAACAGCGAAATTCCGCCCCAAATAAAAAGAAAAAAAAAAAGAAAAACAAAGAGAGGGAGAGAACGGTTTCACCATGTTGCTCAGGCCAGTCTGGAAATCCTAGGCTCCAGTGATTCACCGGGCTTGGCCGTCCAAATTCCTGGGACTACAAGTGTGAGCCACCGTACCAGGCTGATTTATTCATTTCTGATTATTCAACTGGCCTGGCATGGTGGCTCACGCCTGCAATCCCAGCACCCCGGGAGGCCTAGGCGGGTGGATCATCCGAGGTCGGGAGCTCCAGGCCACCCGGACCAACATGCAGAAACCCCGCCTCTACACACACACACACACACAAATTAGCCAGGCATTATGGCTCACGTCTGCAATCCCAGGCACTCGGGAGGCTGAGGAAGGAGAACCACCCAAATCCGCGAGGTGGAGGCTACGGCAGGCCGAGACCAAGTCACAGCATTCCAGCCTGGGGAACAAGAGCAAAATTCCACCCTAAAAAAAAGAGAGAGAGAGAGAGAGAGAGAGAGAGTCACCGGTTTCACCATGTTGCTCAGGCCAGTCTGGAACTCCTAGGCTCCAGTGATTCCCAGCCAGACGCCCATCATCCTGAGACCACAAGTGTGAGCCACCACGCCAGCCCGATCTATTCTTTTCTGATTAATAAATTGGGCCTGACGCGGTGGCTCACACTTGCAATCCCAGAACACTGGGAGGCCCAGGCGGGCAGATCACCAGATGTCGGGAGCTCCAGGCCAGCCGGACCAACACGGAGAAATCCCGTCACTACCCAAAACAAACAAAAAAAAAAAATTAGCTGGGCATTACAGCTCAAACCTTCAATCCCAGCCACTGGAGAGGCTTACGGAGGAGAACCATCCAAACTAGGGAGGCAGAGGCCATGGCAGTCCGAGACTGGGCCACTGCATTCCAGCCAGGGCAACAAGAGTGAAATTCCGCCCTAAAATAAAAAACAGAGAGAGAGAGAGAGTCACCGGTTTCACCATGTTGCCCAGGCCAGTCTGCCACACCTAGGCTCAAGGCATCCCCCGGGCTCGGCCGTCCAAGGTCCTGAGACTACGAGCTGTGAGCCACCATAACAGGCCGATGTTTTCCATTCTGATTACCAAATTGGGCTGGGTACGGTGGCTCATGCCTGCAATCCCAGCACCGCGAGAGGCCTAGGCAGACGGCATGCCCCGAGTTCGGGAGCTCCAGGCCAGCCGGAACAACCTGCAGAAACCCCGTCTCTACACACACACACACACACACACACAAATTAGCAGGGTATTATGACTCACACCTGCAATCCCAGGCATTCGGGAGGCTGAGGCAGGAGAACCACCCAAACCCGGGATGTGGAGGCCACGGCGGGATGAAACCATGCCACTACCTTCCAGCCTGGGAAACAAGAGCAAAATTCAGCCCTAAAAAAAAATCAGAGAGAGATAGAGACTGGATTCACCATGTCGCCCAGGCCAGTCTGGAACTCCTAGGCTCCGGTGACCCCCCGAGCATGGCCGTCCAAGGTCCTGAGATTACAAGCGTGACACACCACGCCACGCCAATCTATTGATTTCTGATTAATAAACTGTGCCGGGCAGGGTGGTTCACACCTGCAATCCCAGCACCCCGGGAGGCCTAGGTGGGCAGATCACCAGAGGTCAGGAGCTCCAGGCCAGCCGTATCAAAATGGAGAAACCCCGATCTCTACTCAGAGAAAAAAAAAAAAAAATTAGCTAAGTGGCTCCCACCTACAATCCCAGCACTGGGACACCAAGGCAGCAGAACCACCAACCCAGGAGGTAGCAGGCCAGTGGCTGAGACCACAAATTCTGCCCCACGGAAAAAAAAAAAAGAGAGAGACCGTTTTCACCATGTTGCCCAGGCTACTTGCACTCCAAGGCTCCAGTAACACCTGCAGGTTATTCATGTCCTGGGATCTGCATGGAGCCAACATTCCAGGCCACTCTATTTTCTTCGTATTAATAAATTGGGCCTGGCACGGTGGCTCATGCCTGCAATCCCAGCACCCCAGAGGCCTAGGCGGGCGGATCACCGGAGGTGGGAAGCTCCAGGTCATCCAGACCAATTTGGAGAAATCCTCCCTCACCCCCCAAAAAAAAAAAATTTGGTAGTGGGCACATGGCTCCAACTGCAATCGCAGCCACATCAGGAGGTTTAGGGAAGAGAACCACCTAAAACTCTGGAGAGTTGAAACCACGGCAGGTTGAACTGCAAGCCACTGCCTCCAGCCTGGGAAACAAGAGCAAAATAGAGCCCTAAAAAAAAAGAGACAGAGAGAGAGAGAGACCGGTTTCACCATGTCGCCCAGGCCAGTCTGGAACTCCTAGGCTCCGGTGATCCCCCACGTGGCCGTCCAAGATCCTGAGAATACAAGTGTGAGCCAACAATCCAGGCCAATCTATTGTTTCTGATTAATAAATTGGGCCAGGCACGGTTGCTCACACCTGCATTCCCAGCACCCCGGGTGGCCTAGGAGGGTGGATCACCAGAGGTCGGTAGCTACAGGCCATCCAGACAAACATGGAGAAACCCCATCTCTACAGAGAAAAAAAAAAAAAAATTAGCTTTGCATTATGGCACACATCTGCAATCACAGCCACTCGGGATGCTTAGGGAGGAGAACCATGAAACTAGGGAGGCAGAGGCCATGACGGGCTGAGACTGGGCCACTGCATTCCAGCCAGGGCAACAAGAGCGAAATTCCGCCCTAAAGTAAAAAAAGAGACAGAGAGAGAGACCGTTTCACCATGTTGCCCAGGCCAGTCTGGAACTCCTAGGCCCGTGACCCCCAAGCATGGACGCCCAAGATCCTGAGAATACAAGTGTGAGCCAACAATCCAGGCCAATCTATTGTTTCTGATTAATAAACTGTGCCGGGCAGGGTGGTTCACACCTGCAATCCCAGCAGCCCTGGAGGCTTCAGGGCGGGAGGATCACCCGAGGTCAGGAGCTCCAGGCCAACCGGACCAACATGGAGAAACCGCATCTCTACCCAAAAAGAGAAAAAAAAGAAGAAAAAAATATTAGTCAGGCAATACGGCTCACAACTCCAATTGCAGACAACCGGGAGGCTGAGGAAGGGGAAGCACTCTAAACTAGTATGGAGGTACACGGTGGGGTCGCGGACTTTATCACTGCATTCCAGCCTGGGCAACAAGAGCGAAATTCCACCCTAAAAAAAAAAAAGAGACAGAGAGAGAGACCGCTTTCACCATGTTGCCCAGGCCAGTCTGGAACTCCTAGGTTCCAATGATCTACCGTGCTCGGCTGTCCCAAGTCTTGGGATCACAACCTGAGCCACCATGCCAGGCTGATCTATTACTTTCTGATTAATAAAGTGGGTCGGGCACGTGGCTCACGGCCGCAATCCCAGCACCCCGGAGGCCCAGGCTATGGTGACTACCAGAGATTGGGAGCTCCAGATCAGCCGGACCAACATGGAGAAACCCCATCTCCACACAAAGAAAAAAAAAAAAATTTGTAGGCATTATGGTCTCTACTTGCAATCACAGCCACTGGGAGGCTGAGGAAGGAGAACCACCCAAACCCAGGGAGGCGGAGGCCAAAGGGGCTGAGACTGCACCACTGCATTCCAGCCTGGGCAACAAGAGCTGCAAATTCACCTAAGAAAAAAAAAAAACGAGAGAGAGAGACTTTCACCACTGGCAGCCTAGGCTAAATTGGAACCTCTAGGGTTGAAGGGATTCCGCCGCGGCTGTCCAAGGTCCTGAGACTACAAGGGTGAGCCAGGACGAATTCTTCTATTCCCTTTCTGTTAATAAACCCTTCAAGTCATGCTGCGGCTCACTCTTCTGCAATCCCAGCACCTCCAAGCCCTGCATGACCACCCCAGGTCGGAGAGGCCAGGCGGACAGAAATGGAAAACCCCATCTCTACCCCAAAAAAAAAGAAGAAAGAAAGAAATTAGGCCGGGCATCATGACTCCTCATTACCTGATCCCAGCCACCAGGCCGCTTGAGGCAGGCACCCAAACTGGGAGGCGGAGGTCAAAGGGCGAGACTGCACCACTGCATTCCAGCCAGGGCAACAAGAGCTGCAAATTCACCTAAGAAAAAAAAAAAAGAGAGAGAGAGACCAGTTTCACCCATGTTGCACAGGTGGTCAAGTCCTAACTCCCTGGGCTCAAGAGATCCCCACGCCTCGGCCACCCAATGTCCTGAGACTGCTGCTTGAGCCACCACGCCAGCCCGGATGTATTCACATCTGATTACCAAATCAAGCCGGGGTGTGGTGGCTCATGCCTGCAATCCCAGCACCCTTGCAGAGTTAAAAGTGCAGACCGTCCAGGTCTGGCTCTCTTGCAATCCAGAGGCTCACTTTCAGCCGAGCAGCACCGGTGGGAATCTCCCACCCCGGTTCGAGACGCGTCTGAAGAAGGTATATGGGATCTCCTGCCACTGATCCTAGACGGTCTGCTGTTCGGAAGCCTTTGAGAAGGATCGCCCAGGCATCGCCACCAGGGAAGGACCGCCAGAGATGGGCCTCCGGGAGTCCAGGATTCACGCCTGGTTTCAGAACCCAGGCCAGGGCAACTGGACCGGGTGGCAGGGTGCCGCGCACTCCAGGCGTCGCTGCAACCCAGAGTCCCCGGCGGGTGTCACAGTGTTCTGACAGAGTTCCTGCAGGCGGATTTTGCCTATGCAACCCTGGGTTCTCCCGAAGGGGCTCCTCCCACCAGATCTCGAACAGCCTCCCACCCCGAAAGCAAATGCCCAACCCAAAGAAGGCGACGGTTCCCCCTGCGGGTGGGATGGCCAGGGAACCGGCCAAGCTGGGCCTCAGGGTTGGTTAAGGAAAGAGGCCACCCACGCCCCGGCCAGGTCTCTGGTAGGGCCTGGGCCAGTCTCAGGGTCTCCCACAAGGCATTTAACACGGGTTAAGCCGGGGTGTCTCCCACTGCCGAGAGGGCCCGTGGCTTAAAAAGCAGATGCAGTCGTCCGGCGCCCCTCACCACTGCCCCCCCAGAGCCCGGACGCCGGCCTCCACTCCCCCTCCTGCCTGCTGCTGATGAGATCTCCTGAGTGCCTGAGTTTCTGCAGCAGGCTACTCCCTTCCTAGAGACTAAGGCCCTGGGACAGGAAACTGAAGTACACTGGCTGCAACCAGCTCCCTCAGCTGAGAGAAGAATACTCACTGGGCTCTGCTAGAGTATTAGGGACGCTGGCTGGGGAGGGGTCGCGGCAGTGCGTGGCTCCTCTTTCACAGGGAACCTGGTTAGAGAGTGGAGGGCGGCCTGGTTGACCTCGGGCTTGGTATTGTTGCCTCCTAGACTGGGCCCGTGAGTATTCCCGGCG
>JAKGGE010002212.1:0-15002 GCA_023748175.1 Hoolock leuconedys | reverse complement strand
AAAAGCAGATGCAGTCGTCCGGCGCCCCTCACCACTGCCCCCCCAGAGCCCGGACGCCGGCCTCCACTCCCCCTCCTGCCTGCTGCTGATGAGATCTCCTGAGTGCCTGAGTTTCTGCAGCAGGCTACTCCCTTCCTAGAGACTAAGGCCCTGGGACAGGAAACTGAAGTACACTGGCTGCAACCAGCTCCCTCAGCTGAGAGAAGAATACTCACTGGGCTCTGCTAGAGTATTAGGGACGCTGGCTGGGGAGGGGTCGCGGCAGTGCGTGGCTCCTCTTTCACAGGGAACCTGGTTAGAGAGTGGAGGGCGGCCTGGTTGACCTCGGGCTTGGTATTGTTGCCTCCTAGACTGGGCCCGTGAGTATTCCCGGCGACAAAGGAGAACGCTGTGCAGCCTCAGAGACTTCCTCCTTCAGTTCCTGAGGGAGTCTGCAGGGCCGGGCCAGGGCCTGGGTCATGCAATCTCTGCTTCAGCATCAGGGTGACCCCTGGCAGTGGCTGAGCATCATGCCAAGCCCAAGAGGGCAACAGATGCTTCTAGAAGAACTACAGGGTTGGCGCAGGGAGCTGACGCTTGTAATCCCAGTACTTTGGGAGGCCAAGGCATTAAGACGCTGAACCCAGGGAGTTTGAGATCAGCCTGGGTAACATAGAGATTCTGTCTCTGCTGAAAATACAAAAATTAGCTGGGTGTGGTGGTGCTCGCCTGTAGTCCCCGCTACCTGGGAAGCTGAGGCTGGAGGACTGCTTGAGCCCAGAGTTCAATGCAGAACCACTCCATCTTGCCACTGCACCCAGTCTGTAACAGAATGACCCCTGTCTCCAAAAAACACCATGGCATCAGAAAAGATATTCATGTTTTGCTCAGTGAGAGAAGGCAGACAAAGGCCACACAGTGTGTGATCCACTTTTTTTCTTTTTTTTTTTTTTTTTTTATTTTTGAGACGAAGTCTCACTGTTGCCTAGGCTGGAGTGCAGGCCAGATCTCGCCTCACTGCAAAGCTCTGCCTCCGGGTTCACGCCATTCCCCTGCCTCAGCCTCCGAGTAGCTGGGACTACAGGCGCCTCGCCACCATGCCTGGCTAATTTTTTTATATTTTAGTAGAGATCGGAGCCACCGCAGCTAGCCAGGATGGTCTGATCTCCTGACCTTGTGATCCACCCGCCTCCAAAAGTACTGGATTACAGGCTGGAGCTAATTCCGCCATCGGTCCACTCCCTGTGAAATACCTGTGACAGGCTCATCCACAGAGAGAGGAAGGGATGCATGGGGTGCCAGGCTGGGGAGGCAGTGGGCAGTGTCAGCTGATGGTTCCAGTGCTGCTTGGGGTGATGAAAGTTTCTGAAATTAGATAGTGGCAATAGTTGGCTGAATATAGTGAATACAGTAAAACCACTGACATCTCCACTTAAGAAATAACAGGGACAGGCTGGTGTGGCTCACGCCTGTAATCCCAACACTTTGGGAGTCCGAGGTGGGCAGATCTGAGGTCAGGAGTTCGAGACCAACGGCCAACATGGTGAAACCCAGTCTCCTACTAAAAAATACAAAAAAATTAGCCAGGCGTGGTTCAGGGCTCCCTGTGATCCCAGCTACTCGGGAGACGGAGGCAGGAGAATCGCTTGGAAACAGGAGGCGAAGCTGCGGTGAGCTGAGATCCCACCACTGCACTCCAGCCTGGGCAACAAGAGCAAAACTCCATCTCAAAAATAAGTAACAAATAAAACGGACATTTTTTTCTTCCTATTTTTCTTCAAGGCTGTTAGTCTCCCAGGGAATCTGGGGCCTTCGTGGCCACGTGGGGCCGGCGGGGCGTGGCCACCAGAGGGCGCTGGGACAGCGCAAATCGCAGCTGAGCCCCTAGGGCTGTGGGGACCTGGTCCCGCCTGGGAGCTGCCTTCCAGACCTTCCAGAACTTCACCCATGCTGTACCAATCTTCTAGACTCCTCTCCTGCCTGTGGCTCATTTTGATGTAGGCCTGAGGTCTTAGCTACTCTTCTTTTCAGAACTTCCCTTTATCTCCCCAGGCCAGTCTAGGGTCCCCTTGGGTCCCACAGCTTCCCATCAGAGCCCCCATCACCCCATAACTGCCTGATACTGTCTGTCTCCAGCACTGGACAACATAGATTTTTTTTTTTGAAATGGAGTTTCTGTTTTGTTGCCCAGGCTGGAGTGCAATGGCATGATCTTGGCTCCCTGCAACCTCCCAGGTTCAAGTACCTCCTGCCTCAGCCTCCCGAAAGAAGCTGGGATTACAGGCAGAAGCCACAATGCCAGGCTAATTGTTTTGTATTTTTAGTAGAGACTGAGCTCCATGTTGGTCAGGGCTGGTCTGAACTCCCACCTCCCATGATTCGCCTCCACCTCTGCCTCCCAAAGTGCTGGACACGAAAGAGCCACCGCCTAAATGACCACACAGATTTTTTCCTGAGGAAACAAAACAGATTTGTCTTGGTCACTTCCACAGTGACCACCAGCATAGAGCCTTAATAATGTGAGGTGCTCAATAAATGTTGACAGATAGGTGGGAGGGATGACCGCCTCCCTCCCTCCCCTCACCGTCCAGTTAACCAGGGCAAGGGAAACGTGTCCCCAGGACTGTGAGACTTGCACAGCAAGCTCAATAATTGTTTATCAAAAGAATTAACAGGCTAGGAGCAGTGGCTCACACCTGTAATCCCAGAACTCTGGGAGGCTGAGGTGGGTGGATCACTTGAGGTCAGGAGTTCAAACCAGCCTGGCCAGCCCCAGAAACCCCATCTCTCACTGAAAATACAAAAACACTGGAGTCTGGCCGGGCTCCTCGGGTGGCTCACGCCTGTAATCCCAGCACTTGTGAGTCGAGGCGATGGATCACAAGGTCAGGAGATCGAGACCATCCTTGGCTAACACGGTGAAACCCCTGTCTCTACTAAAAAATACAAAAAACTAGCCAGGGCGAGGTGGCGGCGCCTGTAGTCCCAGCTACGCAGGAGGCTGAGGCAGGAGAATGGCGCAGTCCCGGTGGTGGAGCCTCAGTGAGCCGGGCATTGTGCCACTGCACTCCAGCTCAGGAAAGAGCCGGCATCCCGCCTCAAAAAAAAAAAAAAAAAATTATCTGAGTGTGGTGGCTCGCCTGTCCCAGCTACCAGGGAGGCTGGGGTGAGAATCCTCAAACCTGGGAGCGAGGCCAAATGATTGTGCCACACTGCACCAGATTCCCAGGACAGAGTGAGACTTGTCTGTTCCTCAAAACAAACAACAAAAAAAATGGAGGCAATGAACGGTTCATCAAGAGTCTCCATATGTATAAATCCAGGGAGAGAACACCCAACTCCTTCTTCTGCCCCTGCAGTTCAGTTGTGTGGCTGTGTGAGAGCTCAGACAAGACTCCACCTCTCCTCAGGGGCCTCAGTTTCTTCCATCTGTAAACAACGAACAATGATGATCCCCTGGCCCAGGGCCTGGATACCCCCCCAGGATAAGGCCCTCAGGCCCAGCCTTTTTTTTTTTTTTGAGATGGAGTCTCGCTTCACCCAGGTGTGGCTGGAGTGCAGTGGCTGATCTCTGCCCACTGCAAGCCCACCTCCCTGGCACCACCATTTCCCTTGCCTCAGCCTCCCTGAGTAGTTGGGACTACAGAAGCCCACCATCACTCGGCTAATTTTTTTTTTTTGTAATTTTAGTAGAGAGGGTTTCACCATGTTGGTCAGGATGGTCTCGACCTGACCCTCGCGGGATCCCCTACCCGCCTCCCAAAGTGCTGGGATTATGGCGCGAGTTCACTGCTGCCTCTTTCTTTCTTTTGTTTTTTGAGACAGAGTTCAGCCAGCCGCCCAGGTTGGAGTGTAGGGAGGTGAGCCTGCCTCACTGCACCTCTGCCTCCCCACAGCCTCCTGCTCAGGCCTTGAGTAGCTGGGATTAGCAGCAGACGATTGCCTCACGCCCGGCTAATTTTTTTTTTTTTGTATTTTAGTACAGACAGTGTTTCACCCATGTTGGTCAGGCTGGTCTTGAGCTCCTGACCTCAGGTGATCTGACCACCGCGTCTCACCCCTCAGGGCATTCAAAGTTTTGACCTCCCTACAGATATACAGGAGGCACGGAGACAGCTAGGAAATGAGTGCCAAAACTGAGGTTCATGGTACAATGAGGAGACAGGGGCCCAGAAAAGGCCAAGGGTCGCACGGCTCTCTGCCCGGCTCCCAGCACTTTGGGAGGCTCAAGCAGGTGGATCACCCAAGGTCAGGGAGTTCAAACCAGCTTGGCCACATGGCGGGAAACCCCATCTGTACTTAAAAAAAAAAAAAAATTACTGGCATGGTGGTGGGTGCCTGTCAACTCCCAGATACCTGCAAGAGGCTGAGGAGAATTGCTTGAACCTCAGAGGAGGGAGGTGCTGCAGTGAGTCAGATTCCACCACACAACCTGGCAAGAGTGAAACCTGTCACAAAATAGAAGAAGAAGGAGAAGGAGAAGGAGAGGAAGAAGAAGAGGAGGAGGAGGAAGGGGAAGGGGAAGGGGAAGAAGAAGAAGGAAGGCTGCATCTTGCCCCAAGTGCCACAGTATCCTTCAGCAAGAAGTAATGGAACCATTGTTCCCTGCCTGCTAAGGCTAACACATGGTTTCTCAGGGGCACAGCTCATTGACTTGGGACAAGCGGTTTCTGGGCCGAATTCTTTTCAGTCACTTTGTGAGCAGGAGAAAGGCTCCTTCTAACCATGCCTTGAATGTGCCCACATCTCTCCTCTCCTCTTGTCTCTCACCTGTCCAGCCCCAGCCACACACTCACCACCCAGACCAGTGCAGCTCCATTCCCACCCTGGTGCCCCAGCGCTTGGGCTCCCTGCCCACCCTAAGTGGTCTGTCTCCCCTGCAGTGGGCTGGGTTCAGAGGGTGCCTGTGGGAGCACCGGAGTCAAGTCCTGTCCCTCCCTCTGCCCACAGCCTCCCCCAGCAGCCTCCCACCTCCCCTGGGGTCAAAGCCCAAGACCCTCCCTATATGACCCACCAGGCTCCCTGTTTGACCTGCCCCATCCTTTCGCTTCCTCCTCCTCCCACTCCCTCCTTCACTCTGTCTAGCTTCCTGTTCCTCCATCATTGGTGCCATCCTGCCCTGGCTGGTTGTGTTCTCTGCCTAGAAGGCCATGCCGACTTGCACCTCCAGCCCTTCCCATGACTGACTCCTTTTCTTTCCCCTAAAGTCTCAACCCAACATCCCTCCTAGAGAGTCTCCTTCTGCCACCCCCCAGCTGAAGTTCTTTCTCCTGGGATGCTCACCCACCCCTTCTTTTTTTTTGAGATGACTTGCTCTGCTGCCCAGGCTGGAGGCAGTGGTGCTGCATCTCTGCTCACTGTAGCCTCCTGCCTCCCAGGTTCATGCCATTCTCCGCCTCAGCTCCCAAGTAGTTGACTACAGGCTTCCGGCCATCATGCTCCCGGCTAATTTTTTTGTATTTTATAGAGATCTGGTTTCACCTGTGGTTAGCCAGGACATGGTTCTCGATCTTCTGACCCAGGACCACTACCAGTCTCCCAAAGTGTTGGGATTACAGGCTGGAGCCATTGCACCCTCGCCTGTTTTGTTTTTGAGAGTTTTGCCTTGCTGCCCAGGCTGAGTGCAATGGGTCTCGACCCCGCCTCACCACAACCTCCGCCTCCCGGGTTCAAATGATTCTCTGCCTCAGCCTCCCTGGGTATCTGGAATTACAGGCACGTGCCACCACGCCTGGCTAATTTTTTTGTATTTCTTTAGTAGAGACTGTTTCACCGTGTTAGCCAGTGATGGTCTGCATCTCCTGACCTTGTGATCCTGGCCTGCTCAGCCCTCCCAAAGTGCTGGGATTACAGGCATGAGCCATCACGCTCAGCCTGAAGCTCTTCACTTTCTGAAAGTATTTTGCTTCCTTCTTGATACTTGTTTCTTACTATTCCTTCCTCTCCCTCCCACGGAAACACAGCCAACGACAGTCTCACTTCTGTCTGGGACACCCCAGCACACCGTAGGCGCTCTCCGAAGAACTTTTGCACATGAAGAAATAGCTGTTCACTGCCCCTGCTCAGGTATTTGCAGCCGGTTCCGGCCTGGATGGTCCCAAACCCCTGTGGGGAACAACTTCACTGCACCCCTGAATATCTCAGAACTCTGCTCCCCAGGTTTCACTTCAGGGCCGCCAGTGGCTGCCACTGGGACCAGAGCTCTGACAAACTGAGTCAGCGACTAAAATAGCAAGTGGTGCATGGCTGCTGGTGATTCCACACCAGCCCAAGCTTCCCACGTGGCTGGGTAGCAATGGAGGAAGGAGCCTGCAAAGTCAAATCAGGTTGTCAGGAGGGAGGGGCCCTCAGCCTGGCTCAATGAGTCCAGCGCTTCACCTTCTGAGGACCCCTCTTGTTTCCTCCCTTGGAAGTTCAGCTCCTTCCATTGTGATTCCCCGTTTCTGATCTGTGCACTTTGAGTCAGAATTAACCTCTCTGGGCCCTCGGGTTTTCCCATCTGTAGGGTGGGTCCATAATAGAAGCTTCTATCTTGTGGGGTCATTTTGAGCATGAAATGTGTTTATTTATGTATTTAATTTTGTTACATAGATGAGGGCTTCCTATAAGCTGCTCCGGCTGATCTCGAACGCCTGGCCTTGCCCTCATTATGTGCCAGGACAACGGGTCGGGTACACCGCCTCCCTATTTATTTTATTTTTATTTTATTATTTTATTATTATTATTTTTTGAGATGGAGGTTCACTTCACCAGCTGGAGTGCAGTGGCTAATCTGGGCTCACCAAACCTCCACCTCAGTTCAAGGGGATTCTCCTGCCCTCAGCCTCCCGAAAGTAGCCCGGATTACAGGCACCCACCACCACATCCTGAGCAATACCTGGCCTTCAGTAGAGACAGTGTGGCTCTCACCATGCCAGCCTGACCCCAACCCCACCGCAGGACCACTCCACCAGCCTCCAAAGTGTTGGGATTAGAGGCTGGAGCCACCCACTGCCTATTTTTTATTTATTTATTTACTGATACAGAGTCTTGCTCTCTGTTGTTCAGGCTGAGTGCAGTGGGCACCTCAGTTCACTGCACCCCGGGCCCCAGGTTCAAGCTGCATTCTGTTGCCTCAGCCTCTCAAGTAGCTGAGGACTACAGGCAAGTGGCTACCTCACCAGCTGGTTTTTTCTATTTTAGTAGAGACAGGAATTATCATGTTGGCTGTGGCTGGTCTCAACTCCTGACCTCAAGTGCCTTCCGCTCGGCTCCCTAAATGTGCTGGATAACAGATGTGAGCCACCATGCCTGGCCAATTTATTTATTTTCTCTATTTTTAAAAAAGAGTTGGATGTCTTATTCGGTTGATACAAATAAATGTCATTATTAAATAAGTAGAAAGATGCTGTCATGGTGGCTCAGCCTGTAATCCCATGTTCTGGGGAGTCCAAGGCAGGTGGATCGCCTGAGGTCAGGGAGTTTGAGACCAAGGCACAACAGGGCTAAACCCCATCTCTCACTAAAAAACACAAAAAAACCAGTTAGGTGTGTGGTGGCTAGCCCTGTAATCCCAGCTACTCGGGAGCCGGAGGCAGGAGAATCGCTGAACCTGAGAGGTGGAGGTTGCAGAGTCGAGATCTCTCTTCACCGCACCTGTGCCTGGGTGAGAGAGCCAGACCCATCTCAGGAAAAAAAAAAAATAGAGATGGGGTTTCATTATGTTGCCCAAGCTGGTCTTGAATTCTCAGCTCCTCAAGCAACCTCCTCCCACTTCAGCTTCTCCCAAAGTTCTGGGATTAATTACAGATGGTCACCACAGCACCCACAGTCTTGTTTATGGCTTAGACACTACAGTAACCACATGTTAAGTGTCCAACAAACCTGGACTCCATTCTTATTCTTAGAAGGTCTGTCACCCTGAAAAAATATTAATCCCTTCCATGTGGGTCCTCATTTAATGAGTGCTACTGCATTTGCTACTCAGGTACGTGTACCTGATATGTGGAGCTCCTGCATATGATCTGTTGAGTGTCTTGAAACAACAGCCTCCACAGACCCATTTTCTCAGATGAAAAAGCAGAGGCTCCGGACAGGAGGCACTGCTAAACGTCACACAGTGGCATTGTATTCAACCTTGGTGGGGAAGTATCAAGGCAGACCCCAAAGAAAAGGGAAGGGGCTGCAGCAAAAAAACTGCTAAATGTCCTCAGCAATGCATTCATTCAAATTCATTCACTGTTCATTCACTCATCCATTCATTCACTCACTCATTCATTCATTCACTCACTCATTCATTCACTCTCATCCATTCACTCATTCAGTCACTCACTTGTTCATTCATTCACTACTTCAGCCTTATTCATTCACTACTTCGTTCATTCATTCACTACTCACTATTCATTCATCACTCTCGCTCGTCACTCATTCATTCATTCATTCATAAGCTCACTGCAGCCTTCGCCTCCTGGGCTCAAGTAATCCTCCCACCTCAGCCTCCTCTGAGCACTTGGGACCACAGGCATGCACCACCACTTCAGCTAACTTTTGTATTTTTTTGAAGAGACGGGGTCTCACCGTGCTGCCCAGGCTGCACCCCCTCCCCTCACCCTCAACAATATCTCTTCCCCTCCACGTTTCCTGCATAAACTCAGACTCGGGAGGCCACATGGCCGTTCAGAAAGGACTACATCTCCCAAAGTGTTCCTGGTGGCAGGAGCAGGGCCATGTGGATTATTTTTCTGGCCAATGGGATGAGGGCAAAGGCTGGCTCCATGCCCTCCAAGAAGAGGGCGTGCACTTCCCGCTTCCGGTTCCTTTTGCGGAGCAGGAGCCACGTGTTTTATAACAAATAGCTAGGCAGAAGGTGTCCCAGAGGATAATGGTGCTGGTGGAAGCATTCAATAACATTATTATAATAAAAGATTTCAGGCAATACCCCACCCACCAAGACCCCTCACCCAGAAATAGAGAGAGATTGGAATTCAAACACTCAAGTATCCAGAGTTCTGACCACCCTGAAAGCCAGGCATCATCGTGCCTGTTTTGTCCTAAACAAAGGGCTCCCCAGGCAATGTCCTGAAAGTGGCAGAGAACCCATCTCCCACTGTCCACAGGGCAGACCGGGTGGTCTATGGGGTCCTGCCCAAAGTCATGCCTGGGTCCAGGGTGTTCCCCAGGTGGTCAAGCAAGTGACATGCGTCATTCTGCCTCCTGCGTCTTGTCCTCAAGCCTGGGACCCTCTCTGGTTCCACATATGGTTGTTCAGCCCCAGCTGTACCACCATCTGCATGGTGGATGGACGAGGGGTTGCAGTCCTGGCTCTGAGGGGGTGCAGGAGGTCAGAGGGAAGGCTGGGACCGGGCGGGAAGGGCAGTGACTGTGGGAAGGCTGCTGGCTGTGGGGAGGGCGTGGGGTGCCAGCCTGCCACCCGCAGCAGGGTGGTGGCTGCGGGCACCCCGCCAAGTGGGAAAGGGTGGCGGGCTCCCCGGGGCACCTGGCCCCTGGGGCACTGCTCCGCAAAGGGCTTCCCAGTCCCAAAATGACATGTGGTTCCCAAAAGCCACCTGGAGCTGCTCTATCTGTGCCTGGTAGGACAAGTAGCTCTGGAGGTAGGGCCGCAGTAGGCTGTGTTCAGTGCCCGGGCATCCTCACCGTCCAGGTGTTGGCTCCTGTTCCCCAGGGCTCGGGTGTCCTGTTCCTTCCTCCACATGGCCTTTCGGCCTGAAGCTCAGGGGCTTGAAGGTGTTGGCCACCTTCCTGGCTTAAGATCTGGGAGTGTTCGTCCAGTCACACCACCAGCCCGAGAGCAGGCTGGCTGTGTCGGAGCGAGCTGGGCCTGTGAGCCTCCAGGGTGTGAAGGGATGACAGTCTGGCTGCACCCCTGTCACAAGTGAGGTTGCTCATCATGGCTTGGTTCACCTGGTGCAGCTCAGGCCACAGTCGGCTGGAGTGTGAGAAGTAGGATGATGAAAGCGAGTGGTTCATGGCGTCCTGTAGCAGCTCAGCTCCCGCACCTGGAAATCCTCAAGCAGAAGGTAGCCCGTCGGCACCAAGGGCCTCCAGCTTCCTCCGACCCAGGGCTTATGTGTCTGTCCTTCCTGGCGTGGGAGGATCACAAATTATAGAATCTCTGTCTCGATGACTCCATTCCAGGGAGGAAGGAACAGTGGGAGGGGTCAGGTGATGGAACAAGGGACTGATGAAGGGTGGAGGAGGAGGAGGGGATGTTTCTGGGGTGGTGGGAGTAGGTGGGCATGGCTTGGTATTTGGAGAGGTGGTATCTCTACAGAAAGCTGGAGAGGCGCCTGTCTTGACAGAGCAGGGGGGGTTTTGACTGGCTCCAAAATAGGCAAGGGGAGAGACTGGGGCCTGCAGACCCCTCGTGCACCTTAACCGGTAGTTGGTGCTGGCTCTCTGAGCTGTGTGTGTCAGGGAGGCCAGTGAGGTTGCATCTGGGCCACTGGAAAGCTCAGGAGGTGGGCTGCTCAAGGCTCTGGGCACCTCCCATGGCAAGCCAGCTCATCTCCCTCAGGCTCCTGGCCACCGGGGACAGTTCGCAAGCACCAAGCTGGCCTGGGGGGTCGCCACAGAGCTTGCTGGGCCCAGGGCTGCGCAGCTGGAGAAAGGGCATGGTGGGGACTGACTGATTTCCAAGTTGCTGGCCAGGAGGCGTGCTGCCAGTGATCTCCTGGTGGGACACCCTTGGCTCCAGTCTGAAACACCGTCAATGGGGCGTGGAGGCTCCTGTCCCAGAGGGCAAAGCCGGTGGGGATGGTGGGAGGCAGCCCAGACTGGACTGGAGCCGCCCCGATGCTCCCCTGGATCCTCCTGGGCAGCACAAACCCCACCCACACCGCCTCGGCCTCATCCTGAAGTTCCCCCCAGTCGGTGGTCGGCCCTGAGCTATGCGGAGGGCTTCCTGGTAGCACACGCCCCGCCACAGGCCGGCACAGCCTCCTCAGCCAGTAGGTGGTACAGCGGCCACAGCCCAGACACGTCTGCTGGGGGGTTCTCTCGTCCCTGCGCCGTCCACGCCATTCACTGAGCGGGCCACCAGTCACACCGTCAGACGCGCCTTCAATGCTCCTTTAGAGAGAACCTGGCCTCAGTTTCCTGGCCCAGCTTCGAGAACCATGGCATGCAGGAGGTCCTGCCCCTGGCAGCCTGGGCGGGGGGTCTTCAGTTTGTGCTTCAGATACAAGAGCTTGTCCTGGCCTGCTGCACCTAGAATGTCGGCCAGGAAGTGACGGCCCGCAGGCCATGGGAACAGGGCGCAGCCTCCCGCAGAAGCTGGGGGTGGTGAAGGCTGTTCCACACTGCCCGCCTTCTGCACACACCCGCCAGCCCCGCCCATTTCCTCCACCGCCAGGTTCCTGCAGGAGCTTGCCCAAGCAGATCTGTAGGAAACAGGAGGCTTAACACACTTACCCCCAAGAAAGGTCAGCATTGAAGTTAGCTGCCCACACACCCCTGCCTGCTTTTCCCCGCCTGCCACCTGCACCCAGCTGGTAGGTGACCTTCTCGCAACACCTCAGCCTCCTTCAACTTCCAACTTCCATTTTCCTGCAGCCATGAGGCCAGTGGTGGCGAGGCCTGTGATCTCAGCACTTGGGAGGCCAGCTTGCGTGATCACTTAAGTCCAGGACTTCCACCAAGACAAGCCTGGGCACCATAGCCAGACTCCTGCCTCCACTAAAAAAATTCTAAAATTAGCTGGCTGGGTGGGTTCACGCCTGTAATCCCAGCAATTTTGAGGTCGAGGCGGGGATCACCTGAGGTCAGGGAGTTCGAGACCAGCCTGGCCAACAATGCAGAAACCCCTGCTTACTAAAAAAATACAAAGAATTAGCCAGGTTGTGGCGCACTCTTGTAATCCCAGCTCGGGAAACTGAGGCATAGCACTGAACACAGGAGGTGGTGGCTGCAGTAGACAAGATCATGCCACTGCACTCCAGCCTGGCAGCAGAGTGAAACCCGTCCAAAGCAAAAGTGAAGGGGCGTGGTGGCACGTGCTCGTTGTTCCAGCTACCCGCCGAGATGGGAAGA
The DNA here is from genome assembly GCA_023748175.1 of Hoolock leuconedys. Lineage (NCBI taxonomy): Eukaryota > Metazoa > Chordata > Mammalia > Primates > Hylobatidae > Hoolock > Hoolock leuconedys. Next base: position 2,996 of record JAKGGE010002212.1, on the reverse strand, counting down.
TCATGGCCCAGGAGGTGGCCGAGGCTGCAGTGAGCTATGACGGGTGTTACTGCACCCCAGCCTGGGCAACAGAGTGAGACCCAGTCTCAAAAAAAAAAAAAAATGCTATAGTCTGAGTACTTAGCTGGTGTTACCTGAGAGGTAAACACTATTACACTATTTTCCATTTACAGATGGTGAAGAAAGTGGAGACACACAGAGGTGATGTCACTTGCCCAAAGTCACACTATCAGTGGATGCAGACTGATTTCAACCTGCAGGCAGTCTGGCTGGCTGTGGAGGCTGTGTGCCCAATGGCATACACTTACAGACTTGTTTTGGGGAAATGAGCCGTGCCACCACAGAGATACTTCTGAGCTTGATGACTGAAAGCCAGTAGGTGCTCACTACATGCTTACAATAAAGTAGTCAGCCTCAAGCTGGGCACAGCTGCTCACACCTGTAATCCCAGCATTTTGGGGGGGGAGCCTGAGGAGGGTGGCTCACCTGAGGTCAGGAGTTCAAGACCATCCTGGCTGCCCATGTAAAACCCCATCTCTACTAAAAAATACAAAAATTTAGCTGGGTGTGGTGGTCCGCGCCTGTAGTCCCAGCTAATTGTAGGAGGCTGAGGCTGGAGAATCGCTTGGAATCTGGGAGGCAGGTTGCAGTGAGCAAGGATCGCACTACTGCACAGCCTGGGCAACAAAGTTTTAAACCACACCAATAAATAAATAAAATAAATAATCGCCTTCTAGATGTCCTCGAGGACCCAACATCCTGGTATTTGCAGTCTTGAGCAGTCCTTTCCAGCACTGTCCCAGGTTGGACTATGAGATTAACAGAAGGTAAGTACCACATCCACCTCCTTTTCACGAAGCCAGAGATCTAGAGTTTTAGAAATCTGCTCATTCTTCCTCTCGGGATGACAATCCACCCAATATTTCTAAGAGACCTTGTGAGTTTAAAAAAAGTTTGGGTCATGAAAAGCTCACGCCTGTAATCCTGTAGCACTTTTGGGAGGCTGAGGCGGCAAATCATGAGATCAGAAGTCGAGACCAACCTGGCCAACATGGTGAGTCCCTATCTCTACTAAAAAATACAAAAATTAGCCAGGCATGGTGGCAGGCTTGTAATCCCAGCTACCAGGAGGCTGAGGTAGAAAATTGCTTGAACCCGGAGGCGGAGGTTGCAGTGAGCCGAGACTGTGCCATCGCACTCCAGCCTCGGAGACAGAGTGAGACTCCATCTAAAAAAAAAAAAAAAATTTGGAGCCAGGCCTGGTGGTGTGTGCCTGTGTCCTGCCACTGTGAGGCTAAGGCAGGAGGATTGCTTGAGCCAAGGAAGTAAAGGCTGCAGGGAAGGGGATATATACATAGCATTCATTCATCCATTCATTTAATAATAATTTTTTGGTCGGGCACGGTGGCTCATGCCTGTAATCCCAGCTTGGGAGGCTGAGAGGCAAGTGGATCAAGGTCAGGAGTTCAGCTCCCCGCCAACATGGGCGAACCCTGTCTCTACTGGGGTAAAAAAAAAAAAAAAAAAAATACAAACTTAATGGGCATGGTGGCGCGTGCCTGTAATCCCAGCTACTTGGGAGGCTGAGGCAGGAGAATCACTTGAACCTGTGAGGTGGAGGTTGCAGTGAGCCGAGATCACGCCAGTGCACTCCAGCCTGGGCAAAAGAACAAGACTCCATCAAAAAACAAAAAACAAACAAACAAAGGTGCATTTTAGTCAGGTGCGGTGGCTGCTAACCTAGCACTTTGGGAGTTAAGGCGAGATCACTTGAGGTCAAGTGGCTCAAGACCAGCTCTGAGCAATGTGAAACTCCCATCTCTAATTAAAAAAAAAAAAAAAATTGCCAGACATGGTGTCGGGCACTCATCTCTCAGCATTGAGGTTGAGGCAGGAGATCATCTTTGAACCCAGGTGCTGGAGGTTGCAGTGAGCCAAGATCTACCAGTGCATTCCAGCCTGGATGACAGAGCCAACCCATCTCAAAAAAAAAAAAAAGTAGTAATTTTTTTCAGTATTCGCCATGTATTGGGTACTAGTGAATATTATATACCAGTAGGCACAAGGAAAACAGCAATAGACTCCTTCCCTGGTGCAACTGACTGTCTAATATGTTAGTTATATGTAATATATAAGCATCACATATATTACATAATGACAATATAACGGGCATGTGTGGATACACACACACATCTCTGAGGCAAACTCACTTATTTGAGGACTTACTACATGCTATATTGTGCTCCCCTCTGTTCTTAAATCTGGCACAGTCCTGCCTCAGGACCTTGCACTGGCTACTCCCCCCATTCATATCACTGTTACCCCCAGGTATCCCCATGGCTCACCCCTTAACCCTCCTTCATGTTTTTGGTCAAGCCTGTCCTGATCCCACTGTGCAGATCTCCCTTTGACAGGGGCCACAAAAGATGGCCCACCATTTTTTTTTGTTTTTGTTTTTGTTTTTTCTTTTTTGAGACGGAGTCTCACTCACTCTTGCTGCCCAGGCTGGAGTACAATGGTACCCATCTCGCTCACCCAAACCCTCTGCCTCCCGGTTCAAGCTGCATTCTGCCTCTGGTCCCTCCCAAGTTAAAGCTGGGATTACAGGCATGCACCACCATGCCTGGTTAATTTTGTATTTTTAGTAGAGACGGGCTCCATGTTGGTCAGGCTGGTCTTGAACTCCCAACCTCAGGTGATCCTCCATAGCCTCCCCAAGTGCTGGGATTACAGGCATGAGGCACCCCACTGGCTTTTTTTTTTTTTTGAGACAGAGTTTCACCGTTGTTGCTCAGGCTGGAGTGCAATGGTGCAATTTCAGCTCACCCAACCTCTGCCTTCCAGGTTCGAAAGCACCTCCTGCTTCAGCCTCCGAGAAGCTGGGATTATAGGCATGCCGGCACGCCTGGCTAATTTTGTATTTTTTTTTCGTAGAGACAGGGTTTCTCCGTGTTGGCCAGCTGGTCTTGAACTCCCGTGGTGACCTGCCTTCTGCC
>JAKGGE010000367.1:0-13999 GCA_023748175.1 Hoolock leuconedys | reverse complement strand
TTTTTTTGTAGAGACAGGGTTTCTCCGTGTTGGCCAGCTGGTCTTGAACTCCCGTGGTGACCTGCCTTCTGCCTCCCAAAGTGCTGATCACACAGGTTCACAGGAGGTGCAGAGGTTGCAGTGAGCCAAGATGGCACCACTGCGACTCCCAGCCTAAGTGACAGAGCTGAGGCCCTGTCTCAAAAAAAACAAAAGAAAAAGATGATAACAGAGTGGCCCATGAGTCAAAGGTTCAAGTGAATGCAAAGCACTGGTGAGCCCCCAAGAAGCTAACGGGATGTTCAGGGGTCTCCTTGAGCTCCACAGTGTTCATCACCCAGACCCACAGAGGCCCCAGGCAGGGCAGCTGGGGCAGAGTTTTGGGCGTGGGGCTCCCAAAGGTGGCTACCAAGGCTGGGCTGCCTTGCTTCTTATTTCCAAGCACAGGTGAACTTAGCTCTGTTCCCACTCATCTGCTTTAGCCTCCTTCCCTTGGGGCTGGGATGAGGCAAGGAGAGCACAGGCCAGGAGGCTCAAACGGTGGCCGCAATGAATGGAGTCTCTGGGGCAGGGCCACTTAGAAAGTGGCAGAAGTCCCCCTTGGCTGTGGCTGTTTTCTTTCTGTAGCCAGAGCCTCTCACCTCAGTTTAGGAACCAATAACCCTCGCTAGGGAGGATGTGAGCTGCCTCTGGGTCTGCAGCTCTCCCAAATGGCCTGAGTAAATCCAAGTAGGCTGGGACTGGTGTCACCTTGGTCTCCACAGGGCAGGTGGCATAGGGGAGTCCTCATGGCTCCCTCCGGCTCTTTTCCCCAACACCGGGGCCCCATGAAGATGCCTACATCCTTCCTAGTGGAGGGCCCCTCACCGGCAGGGGGAGATGAGGGGCCTGGCCCCTCAGGCTTCTTGGAGGCCCCTGGCCTCTGGCTTCTTTGGGGGACCCTCTCCCAGGGTGTGGCTAAAAGGCCCACTTGTTTCTGGTGGTGGCACGCCTCTCTCAACATCACCAGAGGCCCCTCTGGACAGCAACGGGTGACTAATGCATGCCGTGGTGCTAGTATAGGAGACCTCGGGCTCACCAGGCTATCACTTGGCAAGAAAGGTAGATGGGATTGCACCTCTTCAGAGAAAGGGCTGTGTGATAGCCTAGAGCGCTCAGAACTAGGCTCTGCAGCCAGCCAGGATTGGGTTCCCACACATTTGTGAAGGTCATACACTGTACAGCCCAAGAGAGCATCTCAATGGCCGGGCATGGTGGCTCATGCCTGTAATCCCAGCATCTTAGGAGCTACAGACAGATCACCCTGAGGTCAGGGGAATTCAAGACCAGCCTGGCCCAAAGTGGGCAAGTCCCGGTCTCACCAAAAATACCAAAATTAGCTGGGTATGGTGGCAGGTGCCTGTAATCCCAGCTACTCGAAGGCGCTGAGATAGGAGAGAATCACTTGAACCTGGAGGCGAGCTTGCAGCGAAGCCGAGATCGCCCACTGCACTCCAGCCTGGGAGACAGAGCCAGACCCATCTCAAAAAAAAAAAAAAAAAAAAAAAAAAAAGCATCCTCACATCCCAGTCTTTTGCCAGGCTCAAGGTCCAGCTCTTCATCTTCCAAGACCTGCCACCTTGGTGAGTTACCAACTCTGGAGCCCTCAGGTTCCCCATCTGTGAAACTGGTGACACACATATATATACCCCAGGGTGATGTGAAGACTAGGGGATCATAGTGTGCATGAGGGTCCTGCATTGTGCCTGGGAGGCTGTATTCAGGAAACAATAGGTGCTTGGATGACACACACTTCAGGCGGCTGCTGCTGCCCCTACCCCAGGCAGCTCAGAGGGGCTCCAGATGGCCGAAAGCCAGCAAAGCCGGGCCACCCCTAAGTCCATCTGCCCCTGTGTACTTCTTCACCTCTGTGTGTGCACATTCACCTTCACAACTCTCCCCATGCACACACACACACACACATGTGCACACACATGCACGCACATACATGCACACCTGTATGCATACACATGTACATGAACATATGCACACACATGTACATACACATGTGCACACACACATGTACAAACACAGTTGCTCCTTCACACCGGCAAGCCCCAGTTCAGAGGTGCTCTCCAAGGACTCACTCCTGCCCCAGCCCCCAGCCCCTCCCTCTCCAGCCCCCACCTCCTTTCTCACTCCCCTCCTTCACATGCACCTGGTCATCGGCTTATTCACCTAGCTCATGGCCTGTCTCCCACAAAGTCAGGGGTACCGGTTTTGTCCATTGCCATCTCCCAGGACTCCAGAACAGAGTCTGGCACACCTGTAGGTACTCAACAAACATTTGTGGGGATAATAGGGGCACACCTATCCCAGTGCACGCATACACATGGAAATAAACACACCCACCCAGCACACTCAGTTCACTGTGCCTGCACTTACGTACAAATGGACACAGCGACCGGATGCACATTACGGGAGATTCCCTTCCGTATCGGGCGGGGTTCTTTAAAATAGACATAGTCACAAAGACCTGCATTCCCAGGCTCACTCTTGCACTTCCCACTCTCTTTCTCTGGCTAGGACCTCCCAGGCTGGGCTCCCCAGGCTCCCTGGGTCCCCCTGCAGAAGGAGGTCTGTCCTGACCTCAGGCTACTGCTGGGGACACCATTTCCCTCTCTCACCCACCCCCACCTAGGGTGCCCTGCCACCTCCCTTGAAGGTGACTCTCTCCAGAAGCATCCTGCCGCAGGATGCCCGTTGTCACCTTGTCAGAGCTGTCCCCCCCCAACCCCCCCACCCAGATGCCAGCTGCTCCTGAGGGCTGTGCCGGCTGCTGCTCACCATCAGAAACTGCTCCCCTTCTCTCTGGGCACGCGGTGTGCATGGGCACAGGAGCATCAGGGGACCTTGGGCCCCAGGCTGCCCGGGCTTCTGAGACCCCGCGGCCTCCCTCGTCCGTCTCCTAAGCTGTGAGCCTCCCAGGGTCTCTTGTAGCCCCCACCCCAGCCCTCCCACCTCACCATCTGTCCTCATTCCCTTCCAGCACTTCCAGAGCCAGGGGCCTGTGGGGGACCACGCTGCCCCTGAGCTGGCCGGTCGGGAAGGCAGGTTGTGCCCTTGGGGCTGGGCAGGCTGACCCCCACCCTACTTTGCCCTCAGGGGAGCTGCATTCAGGCTGTGGCTCATGTGCAGCTGCCTCGCCACCCTGGAGTCGGGCAGCCTCCCTCATCAGCTCCCACACACATCTCCGCACCTACACCTGCCTGGCTACCAACTTCGGGGTCAATTTGTGGCCTCAGCAGACCTAGTCGCTTGGGTGAGTGTGCAGAGCCACAGGCTTTATACATTTGTGTGTGCTGTGTACATCCCTGCAGGCTTGAGGACTCAGGACAGCTATGGGCAATGGTAATATCACACCACCAGCGCCTCAACCCCAGTGTCTGGTCCCAGTCAGGGCCTTCTCATCAGAGGGACAGTGACAAAGCTGTTCAGAAGCCAGGGACCAGGGAAGACTTCTGCCAGTGATGCTGTGCTTTCAATGTAATCTGAGAGAACATTGAGGTTATGAGGGAGCGGCTCTATATATTTTAGGGCAGAAATTGGCAAATCTTTCAACAGCCAGGATCATAAATATTTTAAACTGTGTGGGCCAGGACGGCTCCCTGTCACAATGACTCAACTAGCTTCCGCTTTATCTAGAAAGCAGCCACAGACCGCACGTCATCCAGTGCATGTACGTGTTCCAGTAAGGGCTTATTTAGCCAAAAAGGCCAATTTCCACCGGATTTGGCCCCCCAGCCCCAGTTAGCTGACCCTGCTGTAAGAGAGCTTCAAGCCACTCCAACTTTGGGATCCACACTCCAGCATACCTGTGGGCTACTTTGTCTGGCTGAGTCTCGGGGCCCTGGTGCATGAAGCACCAGACTGAAATCAGAAACCCCTATTTTTTACCCCTGGCTAATCCACTGATATGCTGAAAATATGGTCCTGATCATCTCAGCTTGCTCTCCATCCCATACATGGTTTTAGAGTTAGTAAAATTTAATGAGCCCCCACTATGATGTAGCTCTGAGAATTAAAGTACCAGGGAGCTCATTGTTCTTTTTAACCATTTGGGGACTTCTATATACCTAGTCTGCCTTCATCCACCTAGAGTCCAGCCACAGCCCCACGCCTCTCACCATGCTTCTCCGCTTGTATCTTTCAGTCAGACCCATCACCAAGTTTTCTCCCCCCAGGACCAGAGAGTGCAAGGGCACCAGGCCCATGAAGCGCTGGAGTGACCCACCCCCGGGAAAGTGGACCATCAGGTACTGGCTCCTTGCTGTTGAATTCCTGTGCGAGGGGAGGGTTCTGGCACAGCTTGTAGCTGGGTTGTCCACACCAGGGAGGTAACAGGCTGCATAGCCACCCTGCTGGGCAGTGGCATTTCCAGAGCTGAGTGCAGGGCTGGAGAGGTAGGGGATATGAAATAAACAACCAGGAACTGAGCTACCCTGAATTAAGTTCAGCCAGTTTCCAAGGTGGGAGAAAGAGGAAGGGTGCAGCATTTAGCAAGAGGAATGGAGGAGGGGTGAGGGAAGGGAAAGGAAGAGGTTTGTGGGTTGCGAGCATGGAAGGGAAGGAGTTGCCTTCACCCTCTGGACGCCACCACAGCAGCGCCCCCAGCCCACCCTGTCTTTGGCCCCTCTGGCCTCTTAATGGGCAGCAGAGGGTCTCTGGGCAGGCGGATATGGGATCAGCTGTAGGGTGGGCAGGGGAGATGATCCCTGGGGTCCCTGCAAGAGAAGCACATGTGGGAAACTGAGCCTCCAAAACCGGCAAGGTCACCTCACTATTTTCTCTCCATGGCCAAGCCGGGACCTTTGGTGAAGGGACTGGCTTCCCAGGTAACCTAGTCCCGCTGTGGGAAGCTTACCAAACGGCTGGGAGGGAAAGCGCAGCCAAGAAAGGTATAAAGGACCCTCCCAAGCACCTGAACCAAACCCCACCCCCACCCCCCAAGGTTTTCTTTTGGAAGTTAAACCAGGAGGAGGATCAACCTTGCCCCTTCTCTCTTCCTGAGCTCCAGAATGCTGGAGGGAAAATGCAACTGCTTCCTTAGAAATAAATATTCCCCAAGCTGCTTCATTTTATGAGCGAATATCACCTGTCAAAGCAACTGGCATCGAGGCGGGAAGGCCGGCGCTCCTGCATCTGGGAGAATGGCTCTCCTCCTCATGCCGAGGCAGCTGTCCTGGGTGCCATCTGCGGCCACTGGGCCTATGGACAGTCTGTACGAAGCCACACCAAATGAGACCTGGGAGCCCAGGTTGGTGGCCAAGGGGCCTGGCTTTGGCCAATACAGATTCTCAGAGAACACATCGGCGGCCCCAGTTTGAGAAACACCCCTACGAAGTGTTGACCACTTACAGTCATCACGTGACGCTAGCACAAATGCAAATGTACGTAGGATGTATTAATAGTTAGAAGATTGTTGACAGAGATTCCAGAATATGCTTATTTCTGGGTTTAACAGATTTTTCTTAAAATTAACATACCAACTGTAAAAGGTCCTGGAGAGAACCACATAGAATACTGCTGTGTATCTCCGGGCCCCATTCACATTATGTAATGTATACTTTTTAGCATTCATTAATAGGAAATTCTGAAATTTGAGTATGCTTTAAATCAGATTTTATTTATAAAATGTCATCTTTATAAAGATGACTTACTTATGAAAGTGTCAACATTCAAAGAAAGACATACAGTGTATTCATTCTCTAGACAATTACTGATACGCGGCATTGGGGGTCTCTTACCAAAGTAACCAACAGACCCGGCTCCTGTAGGCCGGTGACCTACAGGTCAGAAATCCCTGTACCAAGGTTACCCGGGGGTCCTCCCCTTAAGCGGAATTAACCATCAAGGACCATCTTCTCAAGATGGAGTAGGTAGAGCAGAATCATCCTTATCCCCAGAGTGGCAAAGTCTATGCCCAAAGGCCACCCCAGCAGTTCCAGCTGATCTGTGTCTTCCCTTGGACTGGGGGACAGAGGCATCCCTTCTACCCTCCGTCTTGGTGAATCTTGGGGATGGTGGGACCCATACCTCAGCAATTTAGCTCCCCCAGGTGATTCTAATGTGTCACCAGGATTGAAAACCTGTTCTAGCTACCAAAACACAGCAGGGTTCCCCTAAGCGAACTATGGGTGGGTGCAAGCGTGACGCAGTTTTTGCTGCTTGAGGAATGGTCAAGAAACTGCAATTGCCTGCACCAACCCACTATCAGAAAGGATCTCAACAACCAGATCCAGACTAAAGTGGTGCTGCTGAACCTGAGTAACGCGTCCTCAGAGCAGAGCCAGGTGCAGGGAGGTGAGGGCTTTCTGGGCAGGTGCAGGTTTCCAGCATTGAAAACCTCGAAAACAGTTCTAAGCCAGTACCTGGCCAGGCACGTGGCTCCATGTAATCCCAGCACTTTGAGGCGGTGGTGGATCGTCGAAGTCAGGATGGGGGTCATCCTGGCCAACATGGGTGAAACCCCATCTCTACTAAAAATACAAAAAAGTGCTTCCGGCCTCCCCAAAGTGCTAGGATTACAGGCGTGAGCCACAGCATGCTCCAGATTTTTAGTCATTCAGCTGCTGTGATGTCTCATTGTTGTTTTCATTTGCATTTCCCCTAATGACATATGATATGCAGGCATCTTTTCATTTGCCTATTGGTCTTCCTGTGTGTACCTTCTTTTGGTGAGGCATCTGTCAGTGACTATTTTTTAATCAGATTGTTTTCTTATTGCTGAGTTTTAAGAGTTCTTTGTGAATTTTGGATGGCGGTGCTTTATCAAGTCTCGTTTACAAATATTTTCTTCTAGTGTGTGGCTTCTCTTTTTATTCTCTTGAAAGTGTCTATCAAAGAGCAGCAATGTTTAATTTAATGAAATCCAGCTTATCTGTTCATCTTTCATGGATTATTGCCTTGGGTATATCAATATTTAAAAAGTCATTGCGCCAAACCCAAGGTCATCTAGATGTTCTCCTGTATTATCTTCTAGAGTTTTTATAGCTTTTGCATTTTACATTTAGCTCTGGTATCAATTTGAGTTAACTTTTGTGAAGGGTGTAAGATCTGTGTCTAGACTTTTTTATTTTTTATTTTTGCATGTGGATGTCAAGGTTTTCCTAGCACTGTTTGTTGAAAAGACTTCTTTTGTTTTATCTTTGTTTTTGTTTTGTAATTGATTTGTTGGAGAAACCAGGTTCTAGAGATTGAGGTCAGCAATCTTTGCTGTAAGGACAAAAGTAAATATTTTAGGCTTTAGGAGAGCCATATGAGATGCTTATCATGACTACTCAACTCTGTTTATAGTGCTAAAGCAGCCATATGTAAACAGGCACTATGTAAACAGATGGCATGTCTGTTCTAATAAAACTTTATTTACACAGACGGGCAGCAGGCTTCTCGGTTGTTGATCCTGCTATGGAATATTCAACATTCTGGATTTGCCTGGCTCCTTTCTCACGAATGTTGTTAACCTGTTCTTCTATCCTCTGTATTTATCGATTCAATTTCAGTAACTGCTAATTAGATTCATGTTCAATTGTTTTTAGCACAAATACTTCTGAGCAGTGGTCTCTGCTTTGCGTGCAAACACTACATTCTGAAGCAAAGAATGTCTGCTTGCCATAAAGGTATTTCTTTTTTTTTTCTTTTCTTTTTTTTTTTTTTATGAGACAGAGTCTTGCTCTGGCCGCCAGACTGGAGATGCAGTGGTAGCGACCGGCTCACTGCAAATCTCACGGGTTCCGCCATTCTCCTGCCTCAGCCTCCCGAGTAGCTGGGACTACAGGCTCCTGCCACCATGCCCGGCTAATTTTTTATATTTTAGTAGAGCGGGGTTTAGCCCGCGTTAGCAGGATGGTCTCAATCTCCTGACCTCATGATCCATGACCTCGGCCTCCCAAAGTGCTGGGATTACAGGCATAGGCCACGCGCCGGCCCCAATAGGCTATTTCTTACATGGAATTACTCTCTGCAACTAAATTTGCTTTGAAGTAAAAATTCTGCCCATCCTGTGGTGCTTTGTGAGTCCTTTCTAAATAAAGGGATGAATTGAAGGTGATTACTGTTGTTGGTATTAAAGATTATTAAAGAGACTTAGAAATTAACTCAACAATTTCACTGCTGAGAGAATTTGTCCTTGAGGAAGTGGTGGATATGTAAACATTCTGCCATAAGGACCACAGCTTTATATAATACTAGAAAACAAGGAGCTAAACTGGATGTCCAACATTCACGAGTTCGGTTAAATTATAAAACAGCTGTACTGAAACATTGTGCATCCAGTAAAAATCATGGTGTGAAATGTCACATCAAAAAAGAGTTTATGATATTTTATTGAGTCAAAAAGCAGCTTTAAAAACAGGATGAAGGATGACTAGCCAAGCGTGGTAAGAGGGGCAGATCACCTGAGGTCAGGAGTTCGAGACCAGCTGTGGCATGGCAAAAGCCACAATAAAATACAAAATAGCCCAGCGTGGTGGTGCAGGCCTGTAATCCCAGCTACCTGGAGGCTGAAGGCAGGAGAATAAGCAGGCCTGGGGTGGAGGTTACCCAGTGAGCCAAGATGTACCACTGCAGCTCCAGCCTGGGTGACAGGAGTGAGATTCTGTCTCAAAATAAAATAAAATAAAATATAAAAACAGGATGGCTGAATAGATTGCTGTATACCATTCATGTAAATATACTGTATCATTTAAAATATATAGCAATGGCTAACTTTTACTGACCATAGGTGGTTCAAGGCAACTACTCTATTTTATATCAGCTTTCATACGATCCCTCACAGCAGTGCTATGTAGAGGTGGAGTGGTGTTGGATTTCCTCATATTACAGGTGAGAAGCTGAGGCCAACAAAGGTTCATCCTCACCCAAGGCCAGGCGCGGTGGCTCACACCTGTAATCCCAGCACTTTGGGAGGCTGAGACAGGTGAATCACTTGAGGTCAGGAGTTAGAGACCAGCCTGGCCAACGTGGTGAAACCCCATCTCTACCAAAAATACAAAATTAGTCAAGCATGGTTGTGCTCACCTGTAGTCCTAGCAACTCAGGAGGCTGAGGCAGGAGACTCACTTGAACCTGGGAGGTGGAGGTTGTAGTGAGTCAAGACTGCACCATGGCACTCCAGCCTGGGCGACAGAGCCAGACTCTGTCTAAAATAAATAAATTCATTAATAAATTAGCTCACCCAAGATCACAAAGCTGGAAAGTAGCAAAGTCAGCATTTGGCCTGAGAGTCTGACTCCTGAAGGTAGCAGTGCTGTAGTGCACTCCCTGTCCGGGACAGGGAAGAAGGGTCTGGGAGAGATATGCACCGCGCTGTTTGTTGATACGTTATGTGCTCACTGTTATGTTACGTTAGAAAGGGGTCTGGAAGATCACAGCACATACAACCGTGTTAATCATGGTTCCCTATTATCAAGAAAATTTTGAGTTTTTTCTTTTCCTTTTCTTTTTCCTTACCTGTACTTTTTACTTTTCTGTTGATTCTGCTTCTGTTTTTTGGGGGGGCTTTTTGAGTGTTTTTGAGACAGAGTTTTGCTGTGTCGCCCAGGCTGGAGCACAGTGGCACCATCTCGGCTCCCTGCAACCTCTACTTCCCGGGTTCAGTGATTCTCCTGCCTCAGCCTCCAAAATTACAGCTGGGATTACAGGCACTGGGCGCCCATGCCCGGCAAATTTCTGTATTTTTTAGTAGAGGCGGGGTTTTTGCCATGTTGGCCAGACTGGTCTCAAGCTTCCTGACCTCAGGTGATCCACCCACCCTCTCGTACTCCCAAAGTGCTCAGTGTGAGCCACGCGCCCAGCCTGGTTCTGCTTTTGAAACTTACGTTAAAAATATTACAGATTCACTCTCCCTAGTTATCTGACATTCTGTAAACCCAGATAGTCCTGGGAGTCAGCAGCTCAGGCCCCCACCCTGTACCCCAGTTGAACGGGGCTATTTGCAAGGCATCTCAGCCACCACCAGGTTCTTCACACTTGGCACTGAGGAGACCAAGGCCAGCCTGGGGTCATTGGCTGGCATCCTGCCCCAGGAGGCTGGCACTCCCTGTATGTTGATGACAATGACAATGGTTCTATTCCCTGAAGAACAAATTCAGAGAAGATATTTTTTATCGTCAAGCACTGATGCGTGTGTAATTTCTCAGGCCCCATTTGTATTGACTGACGACTAAAGTGATTTTGGACACTGAAGTCAATTTGTCAGCTGATGCCTTGATAATGATTCCCCTCATAAAACTAATTCCAGAAATGTAGTCTATGAAACTTGAATTCCTTTTTTCAGCTGTAATCTGCTCTTCAGAAGAATACCTTTCACTGGCTCTTTTGCAATTGCTTCTGGCCAAGTAACAGCAGCTGACCCAACCTGAACTGAAGGTGTAACGACCAATAATGACTGAATCGTTAAGCTCTCCCGGCTCTCCCTGCGCCTCCCTGCAGGAACGATGGGCTTCGGTTCTTGGCCTTCAACAGTCCTGCTCCCGATCTGATGTCCTGCCCGGCTGTTGCCTGCAGTGTCCTCACCCAGCTTTGGGCTATTTTCTCGGGACAAGCTTCAAGCTGGAGGCCGGCTCGAAGGCACCCTCTCCCTCTGTACTGGGTTCTTCTTACTTTAGGTACATCTGGGGGAAAAGGGCCGGAGACCACCCTGGGCATGGAGAGCAATCCTCGTATCCGCCTGGACGACTCCCTGCACATTTCCTGGAGACGTGGTCCGGGGAGACATCGGCTTTGCTCGCCTACCCGGGTGATCTCAGCCCGGGGAGGCGACTCTCATAGTGCCCACCTGCCCGAGGTCAAGTAGAGCAGCCCTCCCAGGCCTCAGCAGAGAGGGTCAGGCAATAGCAACTGGCAGGCTCAGGAGCCAGCGGAGTCACTGTCGAGATCCCCAGGCCCGTGTGACCCTGAACTGTTCAGCTGCTCGGGACCTCCAGAATCCCTTCCAGGCCTTTTATACTCCAGCTCAGTTAGGCCCCCGTCAGAGCAGGGGTGTGGGGATGGCTTTAGCAGGAGGGCTCTGGTTGAGAGAAAAATCTCGGGTAGATGGCCCGAAGGCCACATTTTATGTCTGAGCATGAGGTATCATGGAAGCACAAGGCCTACAAAACCTGTGCCACAGTGCCCCTGTCACCTGCCTGCAGACCGCCATAGGGATGCCTGATCGCGATGTCCTCTTTCCTCCAGGCAACTTCTTGCAGCATGGCCCCAGTGGCCACTCTCAGCTACCCGTGGAAAGTGAGCCATCAACCTGAGTGGACCAAGCCCTTTGGTGGCAACAGCCCCTGATCGCTGCGTCCTGGAGATGTGGGAGAACAGTAAGCTTCCAGTGGTCACCTCCAGCCTCCGCCCAAGCTTTGCATTTAGGAGGTCAGCCCTGGGCTGGGAGTCCCAGCTCTCCTGCTTCCCTAGTTCTGGACACTTTGAGCAGATCCTTCCCTCTGTAGCCTCAGCTCCCATCTTTGAAGAAACGGGCATCTGCCTGTCGAGGCCCTGTTAGAGTTGAAAAGTGGCGCTGAGATGCTTAACTCAGGGCCGACACCCAGCAGAAGCTTCTGAAAAGAAAATGGCCAGTATTTATTTATTATTTATTTATTTATGTATTCCCCAAGTCAAATTACTTGGGCATAATTTGCATTTGCATTTTATTTATTTTTATTTATTTATTTATTTATTTTGGGGACGGAGTTTCCGCTTGTCACCCAGGCTGGAGTGCAATGGTGCCATCTCGGCTCACTGCAACCTCTGCCTCCCGGGTTCAGGTGGTTCTCCTGTCTCCAGCCTCCCGAGTAGTTGGGATTACAGGCATACGTCACCATGCCCAGCTAGTTTTGTATTTTTAGTAGAGATGGAGTTTCACCATATTGGTCAGGCTGGTCTCAAACTCCTGACCGCAGGTGATCTGCCCGCCTCAGCCTCCCAAAGTGCTGGGATTACAGACATGAGCCACCACACCCAGCCTGAATAGCATTTTAAACCGCGGCTTGCCTAGAGCTCATCAATTGTGGGGGGTGGTGGGGGAGACGAATGCATCTCAGTTCCCATGAGCCCTTACTTTGCTCCGCCACCCTCCACCGTCTCCTCCCCAGGGTCGTGTGAGCTAATGGGACCTAGAAAAATGGCATGGCTGGCTACTCCTGCACCAAGCTGGGGAGGCTTTCTCTTGCCAGCCCCAATGAGGCTGGACCCTGCTGGGAGTGGGAAGTAAGAAGCATGCCTCGTCCCACCCAAGATGCCCACTTCTGCCCCACTCACTGTCCCTGCAGATGCCCCCTGGACTGTACTCCCTGGCCAGTGTGGACTAAAGCCTCAGTGACAGTCAAGGGCCTGGTTCCTGCACGCTCCTACCAGTTCCGTCTTTGTGCCGTCAACGACGTGGGGAAAGGACAGTTCAGCAAAGACACCGAGGTGAGGGCAGTGGGCGCTCCACAGGGGCGTCGCCAAGACTCCAACAGGGAGGGGCTGCAGCCAAAACTGATGTGGCAGATTCTGGCTCAGCTTCTCCTGGCCCCCTCTAGGCTTCCGCCTCTGTAGAAGGGGAGAGCAATCCTGGTGAGCACCTCACCAGGATATTGCAAAGGTTAAATGGGGTGCTGTGAGTAGGGCACTGGGGAACGCGGTGAGCACCAACCAAATGTAGTCATCCAGTTACTGGGAGCTGTGCAAGCTCAAGGCTCGCCTCCTCCCTGCTCCACATCTGCATGGGCTGCTGTCATTGTTAAATGGATTAAAATTCAGAATCTGGGACTCCTACAGATCTCCCGCTATCCGATGTCTTGCGTCACCAGGCCCTGCTAGGTTCCATAAAACTTTTATAAAATGATGGAAATTGCTGGGCGCGGTGGCTCACACCTGTAATCCCAGCACATCAGGAGGCTGAGGCAGGCGGATCACCTGAGGTCGGGAGTTCGAAACCAGCCTGGCCAACATAACAAAACCCAGTCTCTACTAAAATATGAAAATTAGCTGGGTGTGGTGGTGGGCGCCTGTAATCCCAGCTACTTGGGAGGCTGAGGCACAAGAATCGTTTGAACCAGGGAGGCGGAGGTTGCAGTGAGCGAGATCCAGCCACAGACCTAGCAGAGAGCTGTGTCTCAAAAAAAAAAGATGGAAATTGAATAAAACTGCAGGTGCCTACCATATAAAAACATCACACAGTGATACCCATCTATGTAGAAGGAGAATTCCATCCTCTCTCCAGCTCGTAGAACAAGCAGCCACCTCTAGCAAGAAAGATGTCATGGAGAGTCAGAACAGCATTATTTTAAAATCAAATGCATAAAGCTGTGCACTTGAGGCGGCTTTAAAAGTGCCTGGGGCTTAAATCAATCATGGTGGTTTTGCCACAGTTGCAATGGTAGGTCTCTCTGGCTTGTACTAAGGTACTGTACCACTGGGGTCAAACAGTCTCACAGGAGAGCAGTGGCAGGTGACCTGTGTGGAGAGCAGTTACAGGAGGATTTACATACTCACTGTTTACTGAGCAGCTACCGTGTGCCATGCCACGTTGGACCACTGGAGGGACAGAATGAACTGAACACAAGCGCCAGCGCATCTGGAGAATACACAAAATCCCAACAACAGAGAGGCTGAAAGTGTAAGAGTTACCCTACAGCTCCTGTTCTGCGGCGGCACCACATCATACTGACTCACCTTCTAATGTGCCTTCATGCTAGCCACCTGAGTCACCAAGAAAAAGGCCAAATCCTCATGCTTGTAATCCCAGCACTTTGGGAGGCTGAGGGGTCTTGGCGGATCACTTGAGGTCAGGAGTTGAGACCAACCTGGCCAACATGAAACCCACATCTCTGCTAAAGATACAAAATTAGCCGGGGCATGGTGGCGCGTGCCTGTAATCCCAGCTACGAGGAGGCACGAGGCAGGAGAATCGCTTGAACCCGAGGGAGGCGGAGGAGGTTGCAGTGGCCAGCTCGTGCCACCGCCTCTCCAACCTGGGGACAAGAGTGAAACCTTGTCTCAAAAGCGAAAAGAA
>JAKGGE010002455.1:0-15982 GCA_023748175.1 Hoolock leuconedys | reverse complement strand
GTGCCTGGGGCTTAAATCAATCATGGTGGTTTTGCCACAGTTGCAATGGTAGGTCTCTCTGGCTTGTACTAAGGTACTGTACCACTGGGGTCAAACAGTCTCACAGGAGAGCAGTGGCAGGTGACCTGTGTGGAGAGCAGTTACAGGAGGATTTACATACTCACTGTTTACTGAGCAGCTACCGTGTGCCATGCCACGTTGGACCACTGGAGGGACAGAATGAACTGAACACAAGCGCCAGCGCATCTGGAGAATACACAAAATCCCAACAACAGAGAGGCTGAAAGTGTAAGAGTTACCCTACAGCTCCTGTTCTGCGGCGGCACCACATCATACTGACTCACCTTCTAATGTGCCTTCATGCTAGCCACCTGAGTCACCAAGAAAAAGGCCAAATCCTCATGCTTGTAATCCCAGCACTTTGGGAGGCTGAGGGGTCTTGGCGGATCACTTGAGGTCAGGAGTTGAGACCAACCTGGCCAACATGAAACCCACATCTCTGCTAAAGATACAAAATTAGCCGGGGCATGGTGGCGCGTGCCTGTAATCCCAGCTACGAGGAGGCACGAGGCAGGAGAATCGCTTGAACCCGAGGGAGGCGGAGGAGGTTGCAGTGGCCAGCTCGTGCCACCGCCTCTCCAACCTGGGGACAAGAGTGAAACCTTGTCTCAAAAGCGAAAAGAAAAAGGCCAATCAGGATTCAGCGATTGATGAATGAGATGGGAAATGTTTTGGCAAGGAAAAGAAAGGTTCTAATGGCTCGTACTCGAGTTACACCCACGGTGAAACCGACATGACATGGAATGAGGCCTTCAATTATGACATCTTGTTAGTACGCATGGCGCTGGTTAGCCATAGGACAGCCTTTCCGTTAGCTTCTCCACCGTAACTTCACTCCGCTCTTCACATATATTTTATTAGCACTTCATAATTCCGCACCACTGCGCAGGCTTCGTAGCAATGTGATTGGTTGAGTGCGTTCCAGAGAACGCACTGGCCTGTCAGAGGGTTTATAGCTACGTACTACGCAACATGGGAAAGATATTACGTAGTTACGTAAGCATATCCTCGAAGCATAATTTAAAGCGTTTTGATTTAACAGAAACACTTTGCCTTTTGCAAGAGGAACAAAGCTGTTGGGATGTTGCTGACAGAGCGAAAAGATGGAGGTAGTAGAAACGACTAAAGCTTGCATCTGCATTCAGCGAGTAATGGATAAAATTAACTATGATTGTGATTGGTGAAGAGTTCTGCGGCATTGCATCGGAAAGCGCGAAGGAGAGGAGCACGCTGCATTAGAAAGCCCAAACCAGGGTCATAATTCTCAGATTGGTCAATGCAAAGCATGAGAAGAAGACATGCGAATCAATGCCACATGTCAATCAATGTGAAAACTTTTAGTTGTTATACGGGCAAATAGTGTTCGCACTTTGGGGAACAAAGGTCCGGCGACGGTCAAATCACGGTGTTGACTCATAGCGGCCATTTTTCTGTGCTGCCTTTTCATTAAAACATTTGTCAATCTGATTAAAATAATAGTTTGATCATATAAGACTCGAATAAAATGTAATATATCCTTTTGCTGAAAGTCGAAGATTTTGATTACCAATGCATACACAAATGTATGTTTCGGTTTTTATTATTAATATATATAATAAGTAATTCCACGATGGCTGCTCAAGGAATGTTGGTTAGTTATGTTATATGTATAACCAAGACACAGAAATGATGGGCCATGTAACACTATGGATGGATCGGCCCGCCCGTCGATCGTGTATTTGGTAAGCCGAAGTTTGACCTACTTTGTCTGCGCTGAAGCCAACAGGGCTCGCCTCTTTGCGGGGCTTCCATCCGCCCATCCAATGCGACGTCTCACCCGCGCTGCATGCATCACATCACATAAAGGAGTCGCCTACTCCTCTTAAACCTCCCATTGCACCACGCAGATCTTTACCGTCTCTTTCGGCGTCGCACCTGCCCAACGTCCCAAAGTTCCAACTTTATTATGGGCCTCCCTCACAGGCACTATCATTTCCGACTTCTCCATCGCAAACTGACGAAGAACATGAAAACAGTTATCCCCAGTCCTCCGATATTTTCGCGGAAGAACATGAAACACGAAAATGAAGGAAATATCGTATAATGAGTTCATAGGCTACGAAGTTGATTTCAATTGGAAAGATATTTTCATAGCGCAAGCAGGGAAGAAACAAGAGAAAAAATCAAATCGAGGAAATGATATTTTTCCTCAAGAAAAAGAAAAGAAGGAATGAAATCAGAGGAACGTGTTGTTAAAGATATTTTCAGTGCAAACAAAAATAACGCATCTATATCTATCTAGCCATGGTTGTCGAGTGGTATAGATCGAACTATGATCCATGTGTTGCCGCTGCGTGATCCTAAAGCAGCTCTTTATCCGCCAAGGCTACGTTCTGACACCTGCCGCAGTTTCGTGCATGGTCGGTTGCCCGGCCGTTCCGTCCACTTTGTATCCAACTCCTCGGTGCAATTCCAGTGAAATATCGTTCCATTTCCGGCGAATCCATTCAAGAGGTCAGCCACGCTGCTCGACCGCCTTATTCCGACAATAAGCCTTCCTGGATGACTCTTTGGCGGCCACCGTGCCGCAGCGGTCAGCGGCACCGACCAGCAGACGAACGTCCTCAGCGCAAACGAGGAAGGAGACAATAATCCGGAGGCTACAGAATGGGTCTGACGCGCGGCCGTTCCAGAGGGAGAGAAGGGCCGCGCAGCGTCGACCTTGACGCCCCAGGCGGTGGAGGCGATCGCCGAGAGCTTCGGAGAGTGGGTCGGAGAGCTCCGACGAGGAAAGCGAGGAGGAGATGGCGAAGGTGCGGGTGTCCTTCGGGCGACCCACGTTCATCCGGGCCGGCGCTGGCTACCGGCAGCTGATGGGCTGTCGAGAGCCGGCTGCCCGTCTTCGACATTACGGGTCTCGCCACCACCCCAGTGACAGCTTCATGAGCACCGTCCTGCCGCAGTTCGCCTACGACGCGTCGATCATGGTAAGATCTGCACTTCTGCCGAAGGAGCAGCATGCATATGACGATGCTAAAACCGATGAACCCAGATGACGGCGTCGCACCTACCGTACACCCGCAACGGGCCTTGCGTTCTTCACCAGGAGAGGGGGTTAAACGCTACGAAGTGGAGGACATATGCGACCGAGCTGCCCGGAAACATACGACGAGAAGGATGGGGCTTTGGGTACAGTGGCAGCGTGCCACGCCGACGAGGAACAACGTGATCTCTATGAGTGCGTACGGCCGAGCACCTTCGCACCATTATCAAAGAGAGAATAAACTATCCCCTAATCCATTACGACACTTCGAAGGATTCAAGGTACGCGCAATGTTACTTCATGGCACGTAATGTGGATACTAAGACTACGGTATCAGCAAACGAACGACCAGAGTCCATGTCGTATAAACTGTTCCTGCAGGTGGTAGTGAACGCTGGAAATGGTTCCGGGGTTTCTTCACCTGGAACGTGTTGACAAGCTGGGAGCCGATACCTTCAGTAGCCTCCACTTGGAGCCCGACGGGATGTTCCCCAACCATCCCCAACCCGGAGGACTTGTTCGCCATGTCGCTCACCAGAGCGGGCCGTCCTCGAGCAACAGGCCGACCTCGGCATCGTCTTCGACACCGACGTCGACCGAGCGGCGTCGTCGACAGCATTGGCGCTGCCATCAACGGCGATCGGCTGATCGCGCTGATGGCTGCCATCGTGCTGAGGAGCATCCGGGACGACGGTCGTGACCGGACGCGAGGACCAGCGGCCCTCACGGAGTTCATCACGCCCGTGGCGGACACCACTGCCTGTACCGCGTGGGTATCGAAACGACCGACATGGGCATTCAGCTCAACCGGGACGCGTAGACGTCTGATGATGGAGACCACAGGGCAAAGGCGCCCAGCGAAACCATTTTTCTTGATGATGGTAAACTGCCCCGCATCACTCTTCTTCGTCTTTTACTTACGTATTTCCAGCAGTACACTGAGACGAGGAATAGCGATCTCTAAACGTGGTCATAGGGAGAATTAAGAATCCTTCTTCACCTGCTTCACATCTCTGCCTATAGGTGCATACATGGTCGTAAAAGATCATCATCACCATGAGATGGTACGCATGAAACTGATGGGCTCCAGAGGGGATCGGAAGTCCCATTAAGGAACTCATGATCCACTGGAGTGGTGGAACTATATTTAAACATCCTGACCAGCCGAAGCATCGCCAAACAGAAGGGCGCTGAGGTTGTGGAGACATCTAAAACAAAACATCGAGGTGAAACTCTTATCCTCCTCCGCTTGTTTGGTATGGTTAGTGTTGACCAGTTGCAGGAAGTTGACTTGTGTTGGCATCCTTCACTCAAGCCTGTTCTAACCAAAAATTATCTCTCTCTCGATCCTGATGAAACATCTTGCGTCTTTGACTCTGTTGAGATCTTGCAGAAAACGTAATCTGGCTCCCTGTTCGATGCATCGGGATTGCTCTGTTCAAAGCGCAACCTTACTGGCCAATTGTGGAACGCAGGAAGCGCGACTCGAGGATGGCATCTCGACGCTTGCGGCGACTGCTAAGTGAGTGATGGCTGCCTTGTTGGACTCAAATGACACAATCAGTTGACATCGATGCTCATATGTACAGGTATAGGAAGAGCTTGCTTGTCCTGCATTTTATTTATTCTGATATACTATGCACATCATACCTCCAAGAAGACATCCTTTGTGTTCGCCTGATATCATCTTAAGAAGACATGCCTCATTTATTGTGAGAAATCAGAGTGCTGATTTGCGTAGGAAAATAATTGAACAATCATCGTTGGGATCATTTGAATGAACAACGTTGACCGACAGAGCCAGAGTTCTTCGGATGAAGTCCACGGCAAGTCATGGTTGGATCCAAATCCGCCAGAGTGTTCATATAACCCAAACATTGCAATTACCGCGTAATCCTCTATGGTGGGTGGCTGCCGCTTAAATCACAACCACCCTTTAGAGATGAGCATGTTAAATGATTTTGTAATATCGCATTCTTCTTTATTTTGCGTGTCACTTTGATGTCATCAGATGCATTTACAGGTTTTACCAGCGCGTGGTTTGAAGAGTTTGTCGACATAAGCCAAGTCGACGCATACGCCAGAAGTGGACCTTTGGCCGATTTGATGAGATGCTGATGAGAAAGCCCATGTACAACATACTTCATTAGATTGACGTTCATACTATTTAAAAATTTTGTAATGATAGTAAGAAATTTAAGATTATTTAAAGTAGTAATAATTATCTGTGGTTGAATCCCACGAATATTAAATATTTATGCAGCCTTTGCAATGCAAGTTGCGGAACACAGTTCACCGAAGTGGACTAAGCACCGCTGACTTTTACAGTCGTACTGACTGACAAACTAATGTTTGACCAATTATTTCTCCAAAACCATCAGTGACTCACAGCAACGGACTTATTTCGTTCGGCTCACCCATCCATCCACTATATCTTCATGACAGGGCAGCGCGAACCAGATGCTGCAGGCGCTCCTTTCACAAAGCTCGGTAAGGAAGTCTCCACGCTCGTAGAAGAACTCCACCTTCTCGACCTTCATTTCATTATCCACCTATCGAACATTCACATCACACCGACATCACAGAGAGAGAGAGAGAGAGAGAGAGAGAGAGAGAGAGAGGAGAGAGAGAGAGATTATGATAGATGCCGATCCCAAAGAATCCTCGACCACTCTCCGGTGGGAGAGTTACTCCCTGGAATGGGCCGTCCATGTAGCTCCAGTGCCGAACTTGAATGCGATCGTCGGCGGGCCACTGTACACCTGAGTATCTCCAAGGCGAAACCACGGGGAAACGTCGGTGAAGGCCTCGTGACGAGTCCATCGTCTCCGCTTCTGGTCGTAGATCCGTAGTTCTTAGCAGGTTGGTCTGCAAGAAGGCGTTGTAGCCTCCTCCCATCTCCCGCAATTCCTGCAAACCACTCTTCCTGTCTCCCGGGCAATATATATGGCATTCATAAGATAATACCTCATCAGAACTATATTCCTGTGTGGATCAAATTTGATCCACTTCAGCTGCAGCATTAAAGTTGGTAAAGTGAATCACCATTCACGCTGAATCGAAACTTCTCTCTCGGTTGACAGACTTGCAGTCCTCTGGCCTTATCTTGTGCTGCAACTCCATTTCGAGCGACTTCCCACTATGCGCTGAACCTTCTTCCAGCGATCCCACGGGCCACTCCTGTCATAATTCAGGAGGTGAGCCACGAAGGGCGGAAACAGGAGTGAGGCAGGAGGTGGCTTTACCTGAGTTCGGCCCCTCCTCAAAAAGCTTGTTGACGAGATCATAGTCCGGAGGAGCTCCGAACCTCCACTGGTGTTCTTTCGCCCGCCCATGTATGAAAGAGCGGTACTTGTCTCCTCCAGCTGAGATCGCCATGTCACTCCACGCAAGTGTGGGAGATGGCCTGGCCATCAACTGACATTTATAGTAGACGATTCAAGGCGATCGGTGGACAATGACATAGCCCGATGGTTGGATTGATTAGCCAAGCCAAAATAGATCCTAAATTCCAATCGTCATAGTAGTTAGAACATTTGAGCTTTGTACTTCCATCCAAATCAATGATGAAGATTATAAATTGGTAGTGGTGGGTGGGTTTGAACATTCAAACTTTCCATGATCCTTTAACCATGGGATCCTAAGATTAATAAACCCAATAGCATGACACATACAAGTTGTTGACTTGTTCTATGAGATTATTCACAGAGTATTCAAATGGAAGATTCAGCATGCCTCTATTCTATGATCCATAAATATTCAATTGGTATGATGGAATATGATGAATTCATTCGTTGCCTTTAGCCATTCAGACAGGTCGATTGTTTTAGAATATTTAGTCGAATCATACAAACAACTCTTTAAGCTACCATAAACTATGAACAGAAGGTTGGCCATCACTTTCATCTGAAATCATACCAGCGGTCACAAATTAAAAGATTTTAGGTTCAAATTCAGGACCAAGATAGCTTGAAATCTTTGTGATTGACAAATTGTCAATGATGTCGAAATCAATCCGACTCGATTCGATTCATATGTAAAAGAGGTCTAATGACCTCCTACGGCAAAAGAAATCCGAGCACCAGCTCATAGCTAATAATAATCTATCAAGGATAGAGTAAATTTAATAAATAATAATAATTGATATTAATTATCATGCTAATAATAATCTTTTTAATAAGTTAAATAAAAAGAATAATAACGAAACAGCCTATTGATTTCCTTAACATTATGTAACTTTTAGCTATTTCATTAGTATGCATACATCATAAGTTACTCAAGAGAAACACATGCTGGCTATTCTCGCTTCATACTCATTTTTCTATATTCAACTATCAAGATATAATAATATACCTATATTTGTTTGTATTTGTATATATGGTACAGGGTTCTTTTTTATGTCTTGAGATCCGAGATATTTTATGCTTGTGTTTTTGTAATTTTATTATTTTATCTATAAAAGCTCTATTGACATGCTTTGAGTTAGTTTATTTATTATTTCTATGATCATTATAATGATCTATATTTAACAGTATTTGTTCTAAATTTGATCTGCTTAGGTATAATTATATATGTATCGAATCCAGATTGATAGATAATAAATTTTAATTTAATTTCTATGTTGGTATTTCAGTAGATCGTGCTTTGGTTACATAAAGATGGTAAGATGGTAACATATCCACCTCGACTCTTTCACAATAGCATTATTACCACCTTGCTATTATGATGTTTTCTATGGTATGTACCTCCATGACATAAGAACTGACTATTACAGATAAGAAAATCAGTTATTATTATCTTTAAAAACATTAAATATCATTTTCTTACTATAGATATAGCTTGTATCACAAGTCGAGATTCAAATTACTCCACTCATCACAATAAGTTGAGATTCACAATTCTATTTTTGGGAGTCCTTGTCTTTAATTTCCTAAGATACTTGTTTTAATCATCTCAGAGTAACAAATTCATATTGATATCGAGGATAAAAACAAAGAAAAAGATATAAGACACCAATGGATCCATCCGATTTAGGAATTAGTCGAATTTGTTTTTTCTTTTTCTTCTATAAGAAATTTTATCCTTCTTCGAACGAGAACAATTAAAAAGTTTATTAAAGTGAGTCTACAACCTTTCCTCCAAAAGAAAAACTCTTTCCATGGAAAGAAAACGACTTTCATAGGTAAATAAAAATTCTTTTGTTTTTCTATACTCGAAGCTCGTTACAATCATACCATAATATAATATATTTTAATTCTTAAAATGCTGTACAGAGATTGTCACTCTCAACCTCCAACACCTCTTCATTTGTCCGGTAGGTCAAACTCTAGAGATCCAATGTAGAAGCTAAACAACAATTACTTTGAGACCAAGATAGATATAGAGAAAACCTTTCGGAAATAGAACGAGTTATGTGCACCATCACACGGACGAACAAATCATATACATTCTCCTATTTTGGAATATAACAATCCATCAAATGTAAAAACTTTGAATTTTCTTTAGTCGGGATCAATGCCTATACATCAATCCTAACTTTTAATATTATAATTATGTAGGTAAGACCATTATCAATTTATCTCAAAGTTGCTTTTAAAAAATATAATACAATCGGATATAAAATAAAACACGAATGCCAAAGTTCATAACCCCTCCTCCTACTGTCGTGTCGTGTGAGACAAGCGCTTAACCCGCGATTCCATCTTGAGCTTTGGGGAAATACCTCGTCAATCGAGTATAACATTATCGTAGCGTCAATATATCTTTTAATCGCTTAATTCCCAATATTATAATTGTGAAGTAATTGATAGTTGACTGGAAGGCAGTACGACCAAAGCATTCACCAATCGTGGCAACCCATCATCTTTCCAACTTGCCAACTCAACGCCATTTGTTGTGAAGAATATATATATATATATATATATATATATATATATAACTCAAAAAACTTAGATTTACAGTCAAGCCCGGCCATTCAACCTTAAATCACTAACCACATAAAAATATATCATGACTCACATCTTGTTTCCCCATGGGTTAACTAATCTATCAATTTCGGGTTGTCTTAAATTACTAGTTAAAAAATAATAATACATTCATCGACCTTAATATAACATGCTAACCAAACTCTAACACAAAGACATATAAAGCAAATGTTACCATTTCTGAGCCTAATAGGTTAATTTCAACCTATCAATTTCTATTTTAACCCAAACTAAACAGATATTTTGCAACTTAAGCAATAGTAGTACATTCCTAATCCTTATATAAGCAATTTTTAATTCATATCCCTCTTTTATTTGATCTATAATGAAACTAATATCGTGTTTCTAATCAGAGTTTAAAAGAACCATCACATTAGTTCATTTGGATGCGAACCTCGCGATAATCCAAAGAACTTATACCAAATATGCATTAATGAAGAAGCAACAAAGGCCGGTCTTAGTCCACCCCCGCGGTTACTAGAGAACAATAAAGGAAAGGCAAGCAACATTTGTACACAAATTAGCATGTAGAGAATGATTCGATCTCTGTTTCATGTTAATTCACGTTATCCCAAACATGCCTCCGATTAAGTTAAACTTGTCAGAGTTTTCCATCATCATGATGCATTCTTTGACAATCGTGCCATGTTTCTGAATTCAACTTCACTGTGGTCTATCACACGATTCTTTGACAATCGTGCCGTATTCATCTAGAGATATGGAACTCGTATACTATCGATGCCAAACTCACTATTCCTCGGTATAACGTTACATGCAATTTCTGCTATGTGTACATATGTATACATTATGTACGGAGTGAAGCGTGTATATGCTATTCGTAATTTTCGCATGATGGCAACGGTGATGGCCGATGGATGAGTCGAGACGTTAATGAAACGAGAACCAAACGCCATGTTCAGATCTCGTCCACCTACGGTAGCACTCACTGTAAGCAGAGCAAAGTTGAGGGCCGCTAATGCAGACTGCGGATTCATTTGCAACTAGAGAGACGGAATCACATTCTTCAGAACTACTTGACTAAAAATAAAATGGTTCTCGAGCTCATTGAGCGTAATAAAATGCATGTGATGACAGGAAATACTACTACTAATGGTCCTGTTTTGACTATTGGCTCCGCTTGCACTGAAACCTTCAAAGCCACTCTCCCGCCTTTACTTTCCATCTTCTCTATACCTTTTGCACTGCAACTCAACCAGCCATGGAGATCCGATCATCGCTTATACCCCTGCGTCGTTAGCCCGCAGCCCAGTTTCCTTCAACCCTAATCTTCCACTCTGCAGCGCCTGCCACTGGTCAACATTCTACCATCCTGCCATGGGGCAAGCTGCCGTCCTCCCCTGCGGCAATAGCCATAGCTTTAGCTCTCAGTCCGACAGCCACGGGAGAAACCGGGGAAGTCGAAGCCGATTTCTTAGCGACGGCACCCAAGAACAAAGGCGGCATCATCCATGGTTCGCCACATGGCGCTGCGAGCCCCGGGCGGCACTGCGGCGACCAGTGCGCTCATAATTCGACAGCGATCCTTCCAACTGCGGCAAGTGCGGCAAGATGCGCAAGTTCAGCGTGCGGGCTTACCGGAAGTGCGATGTTGGCGTTCGATAAGAAGAACTGTGGTTGCTTCAACTGGTGCAAGAAGACTCTGCAAGCAAAGTGGCTGGTGCATCACGCTCAGACGTAGCGGGATTGCAGGCGAACGCTCTCTCAAGACTTGTTTGAATACCAATGCGTACAATGTAATTGGCCTTTTTGTTGAGGTCCACTTCATTAAACTGAAGGGTCACAATAGGCTATGTATTATTACTAATATACTCGATGCTATATATATATATACACATTATATATATATATAATGTATATATATATATATATATACATTATAATATATATATATATTACTTGTTTTTAATGGTACAGCAACATGCCATTTGAATAAAATTTTACATTGCACGTATGCACCATCATGAGATAAGCTCAACATCTGACCACAATTCCCGGAAATAAACCCTCCTTTTTGCCACAATATTCTATTACATGTTGGTGCCATCGAAACGAAGCGACGTTCAACAAACCGGAGAACAACTATATAAGTAAATGACGAGGCGGCGGAAGGGACGAAGAGACCGCCGTCATGAATCAATATCATATCATGAGGATTCGATCTTCTGCATTAACCGTTGGTGGCAGGTAGAGTTCATCATCGGTAATCACTAAGGGTTTCTGTCTCATTCACAGAAGAACAACGCATCTATGTTCTAATCTCCGAAGCCATGGACTTCTGGCTGCTCTTTGCAAACTAAAATGAACTAAACTTCATGTATTTACTGCTTAAGTCGAACCTGATGTAAGCGTTTCTGGTTGACCCCCATCCGTTCCCCTATATGGAAAACGAAACAACACTGGACGCTCGATCGGTGGGTGGACGCACGCCACCAGAGCTCCCAGCTTGACGAAGAAAACTGGGGTGCGATGGATGGCAGTGGGGAATCGATGGCACCGGAGTGCATCCATAGCGTCACAAAAGCAATGGGCCATGTGGTGCAACAACACGAGCATTGCTTCTCCTGTTCGCTTTTTCCGCTCTCACATGCCCGGTGACGGCAAAGATGGCAGACATCGAAAGCCACGGCGAAAGAAACAGATGTTGCTTGTTGCGATAGCAAGCAGCCGACTCCTACATCTGTTCTTCGAGTGGTTGTAGCATTTATTCGATGCCGTCAGTCTGTTTTTGCAATTGAAATGGCATGTAATACGTAAGTCGGGAATAGACTGCCGGACTTTGTGCAATGTTGACTCGCAATACCAAATAATGAATGATATATGGAAACTTATTATAATAAATTATATTTATATAATTAACCAATTAACAAGGAGCCTTTGACTAATAATTAATTTACATTTTACCGTAATCTAACAATAATGAGCGTGAGTCAAATTGATCGAAGTAACATAAATCAAAATGATTATCAATTCAATTCAAAAAGATTAAATTTTTATTGGATACCATATACACAAATGTAATCCGATTGTTAGATCTGGCATCGATCATATCAAGATAATGATAAAATAAATGTAATTCAAAAATACACTATGATTTTATCTAAACATAAGATTACCAAAAATGATTTAGTAGAACTCAATATGATCTATATTTTATATGAAGATAAAATTTTATTTATTTACTTTTAAAAAATTATTTATATTTATTTATAAATATTATATTTTTTTTATTTATCATATATTTGGCCATTTATGAAATTTTTTACAAGATTACATATATTCATTTGGTTTATTTTATTTTTTTACTTAATAATTTAAATAAAAATATGTATTTAATATAATTTTATAAAACAACACTCAAATCAATGTATATAATACACAGTTTTCATCTAGTCATTTTAACCAAACAAACTTATTTAATTCGCACATTAAAAATTTAATTATACTTGGAATGAAGCCTAAGACCACATAACCATGATGCCCAAATTAGATTCATGAATTGTGGATTTCAACTGTGTCCATCTTATATTTACCTTTTATAGTCGATCCTCCTCTAACTATTTATGATTAGAGATATTCCACATCAAATTTTACTAATATAGTACAATGTTTTCTTCTATCGATGGAACGTATTTATTGGTTGAGCTTATTATTTTTGTGTTTGAAACGATATGAACATTCTTATTAGACACAACAGATTAGACTACATGATGACTTCTAATCACTATAATATTTCCTTTAGAGATTCTCACCCCTTATCTTTACATTGACAAGATGAATCTGTCGATATGCATAACCATGATCCAAAACTTCAGGTCCAAAGAGATTGAGCTCAACCGAGGTTTGCTGCACCGACGAAGAATTGCCACAGAGATGCAAACATGGCAGAGGAAAAAGATCGGGACTACCAGCAAAGAAGTCCACACTCTCTCGATGTGATGCATACTAATTCTCCGCTGGGATCCAATTCTAAACTCGTGAACATGAAAGAGCTGACTCTCCATGGCTTCACCGACGATGACTGTGTGCCAGAAACGAAGAAAAAAGGGAGAGAGATTAGACATTGCTTTAACAAGAGCTTTATCTGTGCTCCATATCTTCTACGTCAAAGTGTCGGCACTACTTTTCCATCTATTCTTCTGATTCATGGATCGGTGTTCTTGTAGTAGCCTCGGCAAAGAACTCGACATGTGACAGCCTAATTGAAATCGTGAGAGATGGTCAGGATGATTTGATTAATGATTGAGACATATAAACATCCATCTGATACAAAATTTAAATTATTTTATTTATATCACTAAGTATTTATTCTCATTAAATTTTCAATTATAAAAGTTTATTTACCTTATACACCGAGATCAATTACTATTTTACATGAAACTTTCACTTCGCCAGACTTACTTCTTATCATCATCGAAGAGATAATGTTACCGATTCGATCTTTATGTAGGTTGACATCCACCTGTAATTTTTAAGCATTATTAATTTAAACTTAAAGGAATTGATCCAAACATCACACCACATCTCTCAGTTTATTTGATGTTAAAAGCACGACTGTATCACAATAACATCATTCTCGTCTACCATCACTAATGAACACCAAGATACTGCACCCCGACTTATAGTAACTTAACCTCATGGTGGCAACAATCCATATTCTCATTCCTAGCTCTCGATTTAGAATATCTAGCATTGGTGATTCCTACGAAAGCTTTTAGCCTCACTCTTTATAAGTTCAACGTTGATCGAGAGATGATGGGGAAGTCTATCATCTCCTGATCCCTCATTTGCTTAGCTCCATGACAGCTCGGCTTGAGCACCGGACAGCCCTCCAACGCTGTTGAGATGCTCGATAAGCCGTCACCCATGACATCCAAGAACACCGGCAGCCGACGAATCACCTAGTGGACATGGACGGAGTGCCTGCGGCCAACGCCCTGACGACTTCATGGCTGATGAAGAGTATATAGCACAGTGCAACACTCGAAAGTGATCTTAAACTGGTCGTTTGACTAATTCGTTCTACGTTAAGTATATCGGATGACTATTGATTTAGTCATGGCTTCTTCAGAAACGATGGGATGATTAGCTAAATCCCAGCGTGAGCAAACTTGTCAGATGCTGCGGCGTACAGCCCCCGTTCCTTTTCTCCGGTAGCTCCATTTATAGAGATCATCATCGTCTCACCAGCCAGCCAGCCATTCCTTTGTGCATACAAATTCAAGCACCACCTCGGCCACATGTGTTCTCAAAAGGCATTTCCGGACGACCGATTCGATCACCTTAAGAGGCTTTCGAGCCTACCGATTGCGACAGCATTATCACGAGCATAGATAGTCATCTTTACAAATTCGTATGTTCACGGTATTACCATTCACGACGATCGTAATGATATCATGATACAGCAGAAGAGGGAATCGAGAGCCAAACGCAGCTGTACACCGCATACCAACTTTGTCAGTAATCATTCTTATTCAGCGATCGGTGACTTTGGCTCTGCAACTTCACTTTTCGTACGATGCCCTCCTTGACCATGCTTAGTCGTAGGATATATATAATTTTGCATCATGCATTTGATAGATGTCATCAAAAGTGTTTTGACTAAACCAAAATCAATTGGTTTGACTAATAAACCAATATCCATTCATGAAAGTTGTCCATCAAAACACCAGATGGACGACAAAGGGAAACCTCCAATACGCCGAGACGATTGACTTATGGATGGAGGATGGTCGACAATCCGATAAGCCTGACAACAAACATTTTGGTGGTGGAGTGGATGGAGGGTCTCTGACTCGTCAGATCTGACGGAGTGGATCCTTGTTCGTTGATCGAGGTTGAGCATGGTCCAGGCTCGAAATGCGGAGGCCGCCGCCGCCGCAGTTGGATTTCGACCGGCACGCAGCTGGTTCTCCAGGATCCGACCCGTTATAATGTTTGTTTCTCTGCTCGTATATAGAGCTCCATCTTCTTGTAATTGGCCCGACACCAATCTCCTTCCAATTTTTGTTTATACCTTTCTTCTTCGTCTGTCTCCTCTTCCAATTGTCATCCCGGATTGATACGATCTCTCTCGAAGCAGACTGTAACCCATCCTCCTCTTAGCGCATCTGATCTCATCTATCATGGCGGCCAACAAGTTCGCGACCGTCTTGCACCGGAATTGAGCCACAGTGGATGGCGGTGATACTGGTGTACTTTCATCCTGAATGGCCCTCATCCTCTTCCTCCTGCTCAACGGTCTCTTCGGCTACTCATCGCCCGGTTCGCTGCCTTCGGCCTCGGCACTCTGTATCTTCTGCCCCGAGTGGGATCACCTCTTCGAGAAAGATGAGGCCGGCGGAGACATCGCCTACCGCGACCTCCCTTCTGCGACGAGCATGCCGCCGAGGCTCAAGCTGGGCTACTGCGCCTACCATCGGAGGCTGGCGGAGGCCGGGAGATGTGAGGACTGCTGCTCTCGACCCGGCCGGTCGAGGCCGCTGTCCTGTCTTGATGAAGCGGAGCTGAGGGGAGGGGAGAAGGATCTGAGGTGCTCCTGCTGCGACGTCGTCCCTCGAGAGTGGGAGTTCTACCTGCCCTCACCTCCTTTCGCCTTCTGGGCGCCGTGGAGTATGACCACAAGGGGAACTTTGGTGGATGAGGGTTGCTGGGTCGTCGATCGCGAGCTTAGAGAAGATGCCGTCTTTGGCCAAGAAAAGGTGAAAGGGTGGCTGGTATCTCCAGATCGTTGATGGATTCCATGATGATCCTGATGATGATAAGGAGGAGGAGGAGGAGGAGGAGGACTATTGAAGTAAAGATCAACGAAGAGGAGGCAACAGACGCTATCATTTCGGAAGAGCGAGTTGAAGAACTAGAAACCTCATCGACTTCTGTTGCCTGTCCATTGGTGGAA
>JAKGGE010000078.1:0-16988 GCA_023748175.1 Hoolock leuconedys | reverse complement strand
ATCGGAGGCTGGCGGAGGCCGGGAGATGTGAGGACTGCTGCTCTCGACCCGGCCGGTCGAGGCCGCTGTCCTGTCTTGATGAAGCGGAGCTGAGGGGAGGGGAGAAGGATCTGAGGTGCTCCTGCTGCGACGTCGTCCCTCGAGAGTGGGAGTTCTACCTGCCCTCACCTCCTTTCGCCTTCTGGGCGCCGTGGAGTATGACCACAAGGGGAACTTTGGTGGATGAGGGTTGCTGGGTCGTCGATCGCGAGCTTAGAGAAGATGCCGTCTTTGGCCAAGAAAAAGGTGAAAGGGTGGCTGGTATCTCCAGATCGTTGATGGATTCCATGATGATCCTGATGATGATAAGGAGGAGGAGGAGGAGGAGGAGGACTATTGAAGTAAAGATCAACGAAGAGGAGGCAACAGACGCTATCATTTCGGAAGAGCGAGTTGAAGAACTAGAAACCTCATCGACTTCTGTTGCCTGTCCATTGGTGGAAGATGCTTCAAAGTCTTGATATCAACACATTTTTTACTCTGAGGTTTTCAAAATAAACCATAATGATGCATCAAATTTTTTATTGAAAGATATTGTAGAAGACTCCTATATCAATCTTAGATTTACGTGCATAAGGATGTTGGCAAAGCAGATTCCAGAGACTTTAATGGGCAACAACCAGATCTACATACCTAGTAAGATCATATTTTGTAATGATCTGCACATACCACAGTCAAGTTCCATCTAGTGCTCACACCCACTACTAGGAAAGTCAATGGTCTACCATATAACATAGCGTAAATATAAATATATATGCCCTTTGGATCTACCCAAAGTTCTTTAGAAACTATTTTCCAGGTTTTCATAAAGTAACTGACAAACAATATAATTCCATGTTGAAGCCTTCAAACTAAGCTCGAGCTGATTCAAAACAATCACTATGTATGTCATTTCAATTTGCAAGGAAACTCGTGAAACATCTCATTTTAAAGAACAAATTAATGTAATTGCTAAGCCTATAGTTGCAGAAGCCTATTTGCTTGTAAACTATAGGTAGTGCAAGTTCACACTTAACAGTGAAAGAAAATTCTGGATTCTAACTTACATGTATATGATCTATTCTGAAAGATATCCAAGTCTCTAGTCCTAGACTGAAACTTATTAACCATCTCTGCAGCAGATACATATGGTGAAACTTCCTGTTTCAGCACGATGTAATCCTGTTACAAAAAGCAGCTATATCACAGGTTACAAACAGTTCGCAATGGCCAGGGGCTTTAATTAAGAAATGCCATTTATACCTTACAGAGTGATTTCTTACATTTGTTAACATATCAGCGCCACCAGTTAAACCTAATCTTGACTTGTGGTATAGCACTCATTTTAACATTGTGTATCTGCAGATAGTCATGTCAAAGGAAATGTGTATCAAAATACCAGTTTAAAATTCCAAATTTTACATAAAAGATAATGTCAAGATAACCTGTCTAAATCTTCCATCATGCAGTTTTTGCCTTTTCACAGCTTGATTTTCTGTGCAATGTCATTACCTATGGAATTTTGCAGCAATATTACCAGTGTTCTAGGATAAACAAAATATGACGGTTACAGGGATTCATGATCTGAATATCTTCTAAAACTATATCATTGTTAACACAACACACTTACTTAATTACATTCTTTTCTTTGGTGCTTTTAAAGATTGGGTAGGCTTAATTTTGGATTTTTGCTTTAGAGTCGATGGCTGTTTAATCAGATTTGCAATTCTTGCATGGCTAAAAGTCTCTTTTGCACTGCTTGGTGTTACCCTTTCACTGGACTTCTCTGTACCTAGAAGTGCAAGCTCAACTATTTCATTGTCGTCTACTGGTGGCATCGCTTTGGAACTTGACTGTTATGTCTGTAAAGCTACATGCTGTCAATTCAGTCATAAGATAATCACGTGGAGTAATTTAACCAAAGCACAGCACACGTTCATGTATCTAATTGATCATACCTGCTGCCAGCACCACCTGAAAGAGCAATAGGGAGTCCCAAAGAATCCCTTTGTGGCTCAGAGTACCAAGTATTGCCACGGATGCTAACCCGTTACATGGCAAACAGCAATCAAAGATTAAATAGCTTAAAAATTAAAATCAGTCTGCTATAGCCAAGTGAGGCGAGGTGAGTGAGGACAAGTAGAATCGCATAGTCTCTGAAGAGAAACCTGTCTCCTGCTGAGGAACAATATTGGGTCTGGCAACACCAACTTCAGAAACCTGACAAACAGATAAAACCTTAAACTTGAGGACTAAGTGACGTGAACAAATGAAGAGAATGGTTATTAATAAACCAGATTTTTTGAACTTAGGAGCCTATGAATATTATCTCTGACCTCTATTTTGCGTCTTTTGGCTTTGGACTCCATGTCAGCTGTGTTTGTGCTGATAATTTTGAATGCATGAGTAGAAGAAAAGTTCCAGTTTAGGTCTCAGCCATAGGCATATTTTGGGAGTCAAAATGGAGAGGAGAAGCAGAATTTATTTATCAGCATCGAAGCAAGGAAGTCTACTAGAGTGACGAATTTTCAACCTTGCTGTGTTATCTACTTCAGGTGCTGGATCCGTTTGATGGCTATCTTCGGATGATACCTCAACCTGATATTAATTGAGAATAAACGAGTAGATGCGAACAAATTATCTAAAAGGCACCTTCATTGCCTGACGTGCATAACAGTGCTGGTGAAACAAAAGGTCACCTTTGTTCTTTTCAACGTTTCCAAAATCACAGAGACTGTCGATTTGGATAGATCTACCTCCTTGGATTCCCGCAATGAAAGCTAAAGCACGCAAAGAAACATGTTTAGCCCTAATTTCGACTCAAAGATATAAAACCTCCAGAAAAGGGAAAAATACGTGAAGAGAACCTCGACCCCACATTATACCGATTGAAAGATGTGAATTTTGGAACCAAAACCGTGATCGATATTTAACAGAAACACGCTTAAAGCCCCAAATTCCAGTTCAAAACAACACAATTCGAGACAAACCCTAAACTCATCGTCAACACCTACCAGCAAACAAAACCCTAACCGAACCATTAACGACATTAAGAAACTGTCAGAATTCTTATTCATAACAAAACACAACGACGGAAGCAACAAGGACAAATCCAGATCGAAGGAACGCAATGAGAAGGAGTTGTAGCTGGAGAGAGGTCTCGAACCAGGAGCCTTCTTGATGTACTCGGTCTCCAAGATGAAATCAAAGAACTCGGCAGTGCTGAACTCGTATGCTTCGTCCAACAGTAGGACGTCTATTTCCGCCGCCGGCAGGCATCGCTAGACGCCATCAGCCATCTTCCAAAATACCTCCTGCTCTTTTCTTTCGCAAAATATCGAAGTGACCAGTTAGCCAAATGGCTGTCATTTTGGGATAAACGCCTCAAAAAGAGAAGAATCGGATATGAAGGAAGAAGAAGGAGGGACGGAAGGGGATGGTTTGGTTTACTTCTCTCTCTCTCTCTCTCTCTCTCTCTCGGTGTTCAAGCTTACCAGAGGAAAAGGGGAACGTTAGGAATTGCAACGGTCGAGAATTTGGAACTGGTGATTTTGTGGCCCAGCCTGGAGCACGGCTATTCTCCGGGAGGAAGGTGGTTCGGGTTTGTGTGAGTGACCTGGAATCCGATTCTCTGCGGGCCGGTTCTCGACCCACAAGAACGATAACCCCAACCAAAACATCCAGGGATTCACTACGGCAGGAGGAACTCCCCAACCCCACTTACCACTGAACAGATCCACGCCGTCGATCCTATTCCGACGCGAATCACAACGACCACATGAAGGTCTCGTGCGTATTCTTTGAAATTTGTGCGGCTTGATGAGCGAGATTACGGATGGAAGTCCAGCCGTCTGCAAGCGCGTGAATCTTAACGACATCGTTGAACAAAACGGCAAGAATAGAGGATGGATTGTCGATAGATCTGTGAGACTAAACATTCTAAGTTACACAAGCGAGCAAATCCATGCTTAGAAGTTCACTGCAAAGGTGATGGATTGTAGATAGATCTGGAAACTAAAGATATTTCACAAAGAATAAAGAGAGTAAGAAAATGATTCAGAGCAACAGTTCAATCCGAAGATATTTTTACAGACCTTACAGCAGTTTGATCAATCAATTTCATGTCTTGCCTGCATCTTCTACCTCATATTATCAACCAAAACATTGGCATCAGTTCTTCGAAGACACAGCTGAAGATACCAATTCAAAGAATAGAAGTTTCAATATAAAGGACTGGAATGTGGATGACATCTTGCAAGCCATCGTTTAACTAAATTTCACGATGCACTAGCCAAGACTTGTTGGGGATGTCATCGCGTTTCTCCAATACATGCTGATGGAAACCACCTGCCTTGCCTCTACGTTCCCCTTCAGACCACCCTGGATGGCGAGACCTGATTTGATGAACACAAAAGACCAGTGGCACAAATGATGCTGTCGACACAATGCAAATAGCAGAGCTCAGTGTGATGAGTTCAAGATATCACAAATAGAACAAGTAAACAATGGGAAAGCAGAAAAGCTAAGGAGTTGGTGAAGATGCATCAGAGAAGAGGATGTGGTGTCTTATGAGAACAATGGAGGTCTTTAAGCACAGGTCTCATACAATCACAAATGTTTGGTATCAGTAAGGGACTATCTGTCACATTCAGTATGTTGGATGAGTTTTGTAAAACCCACCATTCTGTGTTTGGAGGTGAACTGAACTTATTTGGGAATAATGCAATCTATCCATCCTTCCCAGTTTCAACTTTCTGAAGAGCTTTCAAGGGTAAAAGCACATGATGTAAAGATCCATCTATGCTAAAGATCTACATAAATTTAAGATCTCATATCAGGAAATGAAGAGAACAAAAGAAGCCGTGCTTTAATCTGAGATGTCATTGGTGGAACTATTAATTTTAGAACCAGCAATGCATGTCAGAATCTCATCAAATGCATATAAGATGTACTTGTAGCTTTATTCAAGTAATGATTTGAGCACTATCCATATATTTTCTAATTGGTGCAATAGAGACTCCATGACTCATGGTTTTCTGTATAGTATTTCCAAAGCTGATGCATCATAATTGATGGAGAAGTGAAAGAGGTTAGTCCGACTTGATGTGAAGGTAGGATACAAAAATTGTCCGAAATAAAAAGATTGGTGGACAAGTTTGAAATAGCATTTCAGGATAAAACCTGGAAATAAAGCAGTATGTAAGCATTTCTAAATCTTCACAATATGTACTTTAGATCTGATTTGTTTTGCTTAGAATAATGAGAAAAGAGAATGCTTTCATTATTATCTTTGGCCGAAAAGTAAACAAAACATGATCAAGACTACAGAATGTAATGAAAGATTATCACTCAATTTAAGAGAGTGTTCCTGCCAAAATCTCTTTCCTTTGTATATCTAAAGCATCAATTTAACATAAAGCATCCTGGCAAAATATCATATTTATTTATTCCTATTCTTAGTAAAGGAAAATTGTTCTGCCAGGGAAGTCAACCATTGTTTGGTGTTTGTGCTGGGAAAACATTTTATAGCTAAATAATTATTTTACATTTTAAAATATTTTAAATTAAACATATGTGCAGTTATCGACTCCACCATGATCTAGTAATCCAAGGTTTGGCTAGATTGCTTTTTATTTGATTTTTAAATAAATATGATCTTTATTTATCTCCTGTGAAATCAATTGAGGTTATTTTATGACTCTATGAGCCCTAAAAGTATTACTTGAAAGGGTATTATCTCAAAAGACATATCATTTTATTAAAGAAGTTATATAACCATCCAATTAATTAAATTTGACATTTAAAATAATTCCAACATTTCATAAAAAATAAAATTTTTAAAATAATAAATTAATAAAGAAAAATAAATTAAGTGTTGCTCAATGCATATATTATATATCATATAGTAATTTTGTAAAGTTTTAAAATTTTACAGTGTAAATATCTTTATATGAAAAGAATAGAGTGAATCAAATCTTAAACTACTTATTATTTTAGATCGACTTATATTATTACATATAGTAGAGATAATTAATCATAAGATTTGTACACCAATGGATGTATGTGCAGTCCACATTCACAAGAGCTTAAACAGACTATCCAATTCCATAAGATCATTATATACATACTTTATAAGGAAAAATACTTATAGCAAGAACATATATAGCAAATACCCTATATATGTTAGAATTAAACTTTTCTATACCTCTACACGATAATAAAACAATTACTGAACAGAGTTTGAAGTTAAAAATTCATTCATGAACTAATATTTTTTATATTTTTAATATACTTATTGGCAAATTAATAAATTTGTTATATCATATTGAACCTCCTTCAAGTGATCACTCTGGCAACAAAGGTTGGGATTCACTATACACCAAATTTATCATCTCAAATGTGCTAATAGGCCTTATTATATAAGCTTCTACTAAGGTATGATAAATTATATAATCATAAATAATTTTGCGATGGTATTTATGAAAAGAATAAATGTACTCCACTTCATATTTTATATAATAATTGACATACATTGGCAAATGTCAATATAAAAATTCCAATGAACATATAAAGACTAATTCCATTACATATAACTAAAAAGGCTCCTACATTTCCAAGATATCAGTATTTCCATAAATTAACATTTAAAAAAACTTTTAGAAATTCAAGTGTGTATAGCATTTTTCCATGATTTTACATGTCCATAACTTTTTCATAATCCTTGTAATAGAATTTTGTGCTATATATACTAACATATACTAAATCTCCACAATACATACAATTATTCTTCACATTTTTTAATAATTTCAAGCCCCACTTCTCAAAGCTATGTAGAATTACAATATTTCGTTTAACTATTATGGAAATAATTTAATTATCATAGAGATGATAAGATAAATTCATCCAAGATCTTTTACCTTTGGCATCAATTTATAACTACAAAAGATTCAAGCATAAACAAATTAAAAAAGCAATAACAAAACAATAATATCATATTAACTTATTTAGATGATGTTATATAATTATCAAAACAAAGATATGAAACATATTTTAGGCACTTGAAAATCACTACATCCAAGGATACTTGCTAATCATCCTTATCGATAATAAAATTGATACAAAAACAAGCCACTTCATGGAGTATTCATTAAGCTCTCAAAAACATCACTATGTTATACCAAGAACAACTAAATATCAATGTCCATTACATTTCATGAGTTCTAGAGATATCAAATCTAGTAACTACCACAGAGACAAAATCTTAGAAATAGAACTTACGTATACCCAAAAAAATAGTTCTTGAATTTTGTGAGATCTAAAAAAATGAGCCTAGATTTGCAAAGTATATGAATGTGCAGTTCCATATTAAGCTGGAGAAATATGATCAAATAAGACTAGTATAATGTAAACACAAATATGTACTTTAACCTTAGAAGCTTTGTTTGAATACATTAGACTCCAACGCTCTATCAGATGGGCAAAATTGTTGTACAACAAAAGTTATTTCACACCGTTAGACTAATTTCCATTATGACCATGGGTTTATCTTATGATGGTTTCTACAAATGCACAGCCCACAGTAAAACAAATCATAAAATAACGACAATCACTGCATATTTTTGGAACATTCAGTTGATTATAATGTGAAGTTCTATGATGTTGTGCACTTTATCAACTCGAATGTGCTAAGATAGCAAAGTCAGTAAAGACAAAAAAAAAAGCATGGATGAGAAATTTTTGTGTTACATTATACAACTATAGGACTACAAACTTGATTTCGTTCATGAATTACCATTGTATTACTATTAGCACTAACACCACATGTAATGAGACTAATGATGATAAATAAATATTTAAGTACTCCTTTAACTTAAATGCAAATATGACTTTATATATTTTAATGGTGATAAAGATCTATAACTAACCCAAAATTCCAAATAGTTAGACTTATATAATATTAATGTTATATAAAAAATGCTGATATTATTTTAAAACCTTAAAAGTTATTTTATTACTGATAATTATAATAACTACCTAATAAAAGGATAAGGTAGTTCATTTCTGCACGAGGATGAAATTATGCCTTCAATTACTAAAGTAAAAAGTAAGATATATATGATCAATTAAGACAACTAATAAACGCTAAAAATAATCATTAAATGATGATGTTTAAGGATTGAAGCACGCAAACACCATCTTACAAAGTATCATCCTCCGTGCATGAATGATCAAAATTTTCATCTCGATTTAAACCAAGATATCTCTCCTACAATCATATTTTGTGAAGTAATTGACTGCCCTTTACTTTCAACCAAGTAGCAAAGTAAAGCAAAGTTCATACTAAAAAGAAAATGGAAATGTTGAAATGCTCTAATATTTCAATATTAAAAATTCATAACTTTAGATCTAATCTGTGAAATAGTTCTCTGGTTTTAGTTTGAACCATCAGAAATCTATATGGTTTAAAAATCAAAATAGAACAAAGATAAATATATTTTTGGGTATTCCTCTAAAATGCACTTTCCTTTAATTCACACTGCCTCCTTCTAAGTGACAATTG
Organism: Hoolock leuconedys; assembly: GCA_023748175.1. Lineage (NCBI taxonomy): Eukaryota > Metazoa > Chordata > Mammalia > Primates > Hylobatidae > Hoolock > Hoolock leuconedys. The sequence continues at coordinate 8,410 of JAKGGE010000078.1, read as the reverse complement.
CATTTCAGGATATAGAGGTCTATTGACAACACCCAGTCTGCAAAGCCAGTTTTGTATCTTTAACATCTTTGCATGCTTTAGATCCAATCCCATCTTCCTAGAAGCTACGAATTATTTTTTGACAAGCTGCTGGCACATAGTCCATTGAGCATATAGTTTGAATTACCATAATTTTATATTTCCAGAGAAATCTCAGCTTCAAAAGTTGGGACATTAAAACTAACCTGTCGAACAACAACATAGTCACCAACTTCCAAACTCAGCTCCTTCAGAAGTGGCACTGAACTGATAGATAGCCTGGAAACATGTTCTGCATTTCCATGAATAGAAATTTTATCTTCCAAAAGATCCCCACCAATCTTCTATTTAACTTACCTCAGCAAGAAAGTATAAGGTTTTCTGTGTTAAGCTACACGGTTGAAGGAAGAGCAGACACTTTTCTCTGCTTTTCAGTGATCATCTGGACAAATTTTAGGCAGGATTACGGTTTAATCTCCCATAAAATGGATATTTCAGTCTACAATGTGCAATAAATAAGGATATCTCAGCTTCAACATCATCAAATTATAGCAGCTAGTCTTAAAATGGAACAATTTTCTGCCTCCACCTTCAACAAAATTCATGATAAGAAGAAGAAGAAAAAAAAGGGTAAAGAATGTTAATTGGTAGCTAAAGAGAGGATCCCACATGTTCATACCAAACCTTAAACGCTGAGTTCTGTCGCGACTGGCGTTCGCTTTAAACGCTGGGCATTGTTTTGGCCGGACGTTGACTTTGTTTTCCGAATGGAAGTTCCTCTTTCTCAGGAATTGCCTTTTGAAACTTCTGCTGCCTGCTTAAGATTTGAATTGTCAAAGGAAGCCATAGCAATCAATTAGAGATCCAATAAATGTAGGATGTAAAACAGACAAATTTTACCAGTCTCAGCTTCATGTCTCACTATAGTTGTACTGTTGAGCAAATTAAATTACATTTTCAAGTGCCATCAGTAACCATTGTTCTCCAATGGGTCCATAATCTGAGACAAGAAAAGGTCAATTGGCACAGAAAATGAAATTTTAAGGAGCAGAATCACATAACACACTGTTCACGGTAAAGAAGATCAATTCCATGTGTGAAAGGATTTAACAAAGATCATTAAAAGAAGTTCCAAAACACTAGTACATGCAATGGAAAAGATTTTTGCATGGATCAGATTTTATATGAATCTAATTCACCAATGCATGTATAGAAAAAGGGACAGATAGCTGATTAACGTATATATTTTGTGAATGTCGATAGGGACAAATTGTTTGGAGAAAAAGAAATAATGAAGGGAATGGCAAAGAAATAGCTAGTGAAATATTAGCTTCCATATCTCAGATGGAATGATAGTGCTAGTCAAGACAAGAAAAAAGGATAAATGGGGAAAAGATCGAGTGTCAGCAATAGTGACTTCATCATGGATAATGGTAATAATTAAGAGTGACTTCTTAGATATAAAGGAATCTCATAAATGGAATTGCCATAGTAAGATCCATAAGGCTGTTGTGTGAGCACATTTACACAAAATTATGTAAAACCTGTGAAGATAAAATGTGTTGGGGAAATCTTCATGCTCTTTCTCAACATCTTTTGGTGCACCACCATACAGCTGCTGCTTTGGCTAGAGTATCTCCTTCAACTTGGTTCTCTCCTCCGTATTTGAACAATCCTCAGATAGTGTTGTCTCTTATTGAGAAAAAAAAGAAAAAAATGACATATTTTTAACTATACAACGCATTGTTTCTGTAGTTCATAAACCGAACAAACAATTACAATGATAATTTTCCAGATGAAATTGTGTTAATGAAAAGAAATGGCATTACAGAATCACCTATCTCAACATGTTTGTGCCTATGATTTTGCAAAGCCAGCAGCTCGGATAATGTCCTTTTTACAAATCCTGAAATCAGAAAAGACCAGTAAGATCATAAACTCAGTATGTCACATCATATTTCACATAGCCCACCACCTTTACAATCTTCAGATATGAATCTTGAATGAAACGGTAATCTATGTTAGGGAATTGCTTTGTAGCAATTTCATGGAATCCACATATACACTGCATGAAGCATAATAAATAATAATGATCGACTTCATAAAAAGGAATAGACTTTATAAGAAATGTAATGATTAGTGAAAGCTACACCGTGTGAAATTTTGGCAAAAAGCAAGCAATGGGACAGACAATAAATTCTGAGAGAAAATTGATGAGAGCAACATAGAAACCATTTGTTACCCTTCCTGCACGAGTAAGATTTACATAACACACGTCTCCTATTTGCCGATGTTGATGCGATTCCATTTTCATCTGAACCATTGCATCAGAACTCTGATAACCAAGTGCCTAAACTGCTTTATCACTACCTGCAGTTAATTAAGATGGAAATATGAGAAACACTCCAACCTAATCTATGTAAAATTACACAGGATTAACGTGAACATAAATACAGCAAACTCTGTAACTGAGTACTATCTAAAGTTCAAATTTAAAGCATGTCAATAGATCACCAGTGTTCATATACACATCTTGGAATTCACCATCTTTGGAATTGCATGAAATAGTTATGATTCTAAATGGACGAGAACTTTGGAACATCAATGGAACATGAAGGAAAAATACTTCCTGGCATTGAAGTAAGTAAAACTCGATATGCAGTGATGATTTTGTGTGGCAATCATGTGATCTGCTGCAAAGATGGACTTAAAGGTTCATTTGGTAAATCAATGGTCCAAAATATATGTTACCATGGCGCAGTTTTGTTGAAAACAGGAGGTACAAATTGCCATTCTGAGAAGAAAAATGGAGTCCAAAAGGTGAGGATCTCTTGATATATAAAAGAAACAACAAACCACACTCTAAAATTAACATTAAATGCACCCTTCGGCTGGAATTTCTTCAGCTTTCCTGGCATACATAACACCGCAAATCGCAAAATTACGACTGAGGTATTTCATAGAACATGTTGCGTTTAATGCCTTCTTCATCCAACTGGAGGAACATTGCTTGGTGTTAACCGGAACTTCATCATCCTCATCTCCAAGGCATTCACAAATGTATTCCACATGCATACTTTGCAATGACAAACGCAACCAAAGTCATTAATTTCTAAACACACACAAGAAAAGGCGCATCTTTTTCAATCCCATTTCAGGTACTCATGCACTGGAGGGCGAATGGGGAGAGGAAAGAGCGCATTTCCTCCCCTATCCATTCCATGTGAATCATCAGATCTGAAACGCTTTCTAGAATTGAAAATGGAAACGTAATGGATCATTTACCTGCTGCTGCTTGGCAGCCTGATCCCTCCCTTGCTTGCTTTGTCTCTTCAGCAGCTCCATTTGCCCCCTCCCAATCGAGCCCTCCAGGCAACGCCTCGGGCTTATGCAGTTTAACCACAAAAATCGCTGCTTGGAAACAGGAGGATTTGGAAAGATTAGAATCCCAGAGACAGATGACAGGGCGAGAACAGGAACGGTCTCCTGTCGTCGCCGCGTACGCCGTGAAATGGTTTCATGGAATCTTCCGGACGGATCTCGGCCGCGTGATATGAATTAGTTCTACTTCCCGCATGGGTCCCAGTAGTTGGTCCAGTGATCCCCACGACAAGTGGCCGATTCAGCCATCGAAATCACCAGAAACAAGCGGTGGGCCCCAGCGACCGAAGGCCAGTTATGGACCAAGAGCAAGGGCCCACTATTATACGATAAGGGATCCCCTGTTGCCTGCTTTCATCCAAGACAGGCGAACTTTTCAATGCATATGATAAATTAATAATAAATAATTTTTGTGTAAGCTTGCAAGTGATAGAAGCATTGGCGATAGTATTTATAGTTTAGATCAAATATGGATCGACATCTATAAACAATATATATCTTAATTCTAGAAAACACTACTATTTCCATAATATCCAATAATTTCAAACTTAATCTAACCCCCAAAAATTCAGTTCAATTTGAATCGACTATAAATTTTATACATAATGCTTCATGCTATATATATATATATATATATATATATATGAGAGAGAGAGAGAGAGAGAGAACACACAGGATTAGCTCTCTCTCTCTCTCTCGAGTGGGCTTAATTTTGTCTCCCTTCCACACACTCGCATCCTCCCTCACCTCCCCCACAACTGCTTTCCTTTGTCACCTTTCCCCAACAGCTCACCACCATCTCCCTTCCCCTTTCCTCCCACCTTCCTTCCACCACCACTTCTCCTTCCCTCCTCCTGTTGCCATGTCTTCTCAGCAACAGATAGCTGATGCTCGGCTCCTGCACAGATAGTGAATTCATTACTTCCACTGTTTACACTCGGTTGATAGAGGTTAATGCTGAGGCCTCGTGAAGAAGAAACCCTGCCTGTTCATGCCATCCAACAGCATCCGCATGCAGAGCCCAAGCCATGAATCCCCACTTGAGCCGCCTCCCGGCACCACCTCAGCCTCTATAAGTAGTCACCAAACTTCCAAGGTCCCCCATCTCTGCCGTCTCTTTGTGCCTTCCATTTGATAGCGTAGAAGAGAGAGTGTTTTCTGAGGACACGAGCAGCAGCAGCAGCTACAGAAAAAGGCAACGCTCGCAGCAGCCGCCGCTAGTGCCGGGTGCGCGAGGTGCGTTCCAGCGACACCAAGTTCTGCTACTTCAAACAAACTGGCTGCCAACACTTCGCAGCCGAGGTACTACTGCAGGACCTGCAAGCGCCACTGACGGTCGGCGGTACCTCCGCAACGCTGTCCCCGAAGGCGGTAGCTCCAAGCAAAGAGCAAGCTCAAATCATCGGCGTCGTCGTCGTCATTACCGCCATCCCTGAAGTTTCCTGGGCGCGCGATGGTCGACCAGGGATGGCAGCCAAGCTGCGGTTGGTACCAGCACCAACTCCGGACCGTGTTAAATGCCGCCGCCGTTACTCTACGGCGGTGGAGCGAGAGCAGCCGGGTGGGGAGGTATTTCGGGAGATGAGCCCGCTCTTCCGGCCTTCACCCGCGGGTTGGACGGCGATCTGGCCCGTCGAATCCTGCGACGACGCCGTCGGGATTCACCCTTGCAGCAGCTGGTGCAGCAACCCCGCTTGACTCTGGCTCTGCACCGAAACCCGTTGATGTTCCAACAGCAAATGAATGCTCCCGCGTTTGCCACTGCAGCTCCTGCCATTGTTGCGGCATGATGCCGCTGCTACAACCGAAGAGAGCAATCAGAACTATCACAACAACAGCAGGTGATGTCGAACATGTCAGGCGCTCCCTCACCCTCCTCCATCCTCATCTTCCATGAGGAAACTCTGATTGCTTTCAATACCTAAGCCAACTACCCCAACCAGTCCTTTTATCTCGATTAACGATAACCCATACACGCAGCTGAAAGATGGAGAATGTACCAACAAAAAGCCAGAAGAGACTCAGGAAGGCATGGTCCTTAAAATCTTGTAAGTGATTCTAATCAAGCTTTCAATCTAACGTATGGTACCGGCATCTCTCTGTGAGAGATGAGAGAGCATATAGTGAATGCATACTACTTTCTTCTTCTTCTTCTTCTTCAATCATCGATCTCTTTCCTTTGGTGCGTCCAAAGAGCTGCTTTCTGAAAGATTGCCTTGTCAGCTAACTTGCATGAACTTTGACATACGTGGAATGTTGTGATGGGATGGCCATGCACACAAAACAAAGGACAGTGAAAGGCATGCGAATTTGGATGTAAGGTGGAAGGAGTAAGAGTGATTCATGAACCACACAAGAAAAGAAGCAGATGAGTGATAGGATCCACTGCTAATTGCTCTTCATTAAGCTGTTTAATCATTCCACCTCTGTTGCTAGGTGCAGATGAGTGCTTATGACGTAATCGAAGACTAATTTGACCAACTCAATAGTTGCTTGCAGGAGAAGGCTATATAAGATAGTATACAGTGGTTAAAGACGATGTGAACTAGAATCAATATAATGGAAGCACACTATACCTTACATTCTAACCAGATATATTCCTTTTGTGGACATGACACTTCGATCATAGATACTGCTTGTAAGTGTTAGTGTTGATAACCTTGCAAGCAAAAACATGGCTTTATGTTCTGACTTCATTTATTCTCCGTCACAGAGAAGGGGAATTATTATTCCATGCTTTTGCTTTTCCACAAATAATAAAAGTATGGTTTGAATACAATTTTCTTTACATCAATGCATTAGGTGTAGTTTAGAAGTGCATGCTAAGAGACACAACCACAAGAGGAATAGGAAATATTATGACTAGTTTTGCCCGGACGGTGGCAGGACTATCTTATACTGCATAGCATGAGCAACACCAGTTAGATTGTGGCCTGCAATCGCCACCACATGCATGGGGGTCAGTTCGTCCACCGTATTGCAAGTTCATTGATGACCGGATAAATTGTTACTAAAGAAAGCTGCAACCGAGAAGGAGATGAAAACTGGCAATTGAATGTGTGCCGGAAGGGCGCAAAAAGAGAGAGAGCAAAAGGTTGTGGACAGAGAGTGAAATGGTGTGTATATTCATGGAGGATAATATAAGCGCAACTTTCAGAACACTTGACTGAAACAACAATAAGAAATGTTAATGCTCTTGAGATATTATAAATGATTTCTCTTTATTATATCCTTGCAAAGTCAGATGTATTGGAAAAGAATAGAATCTAGCAAATTGCTATAAATTTATGTGAGGATTCCTCTGAGCTATAGAAGAAAATTGTCACAGGAACTGTATAACCTGTTTTGCTTAGAAATGTGTATCTTGTTCCAGATATTGTATTTAAAGGGAAAAAGGAGGAATTGATTACTCAGTTTCCTCGGCGTATAGTCAGTCTGCAAACAAAGTAACATCGAGATCGGTGTAGTAAGCCAGCCTTCAATGAGGTTTTCATATATCAATAATCTATTTTTTATGGTTAAGAGACTCAGATTACTTTATGAGGATCTGATAAGTGTTCCTATAGTCCCTCGAAAAGTGTAAGTGGTGAAGGGAGTCTTTTTGCTTCCTTTGAAAGTAGGTGAGGAGGAGTCCTCGACAGCCCTTGGTGGGTGGGTGGGGACTAAAGAGCATTCCCCGACCTGGTTTGCTGGTTTCTATATTTCGGAGTCATAGATCGTACCCTGATGCTAGATGACCCGAGCTGTGTTCGATCATGATTGTCCAAATTGTACCCATCAGAATAGTGGATGTTAGTGGCGATTCAAACAAAGCCTCAACATGTTCTTGAAGCAGGAAAATGTTATATCTACTCTCCTTCCTACTTGCTATGTGATTTTAATCTCAATCAAAGATTTAAGGATCAAATGGTATAACACAACTCGAACCATCCATTAGTGTCTAAAGAAATAAATATCGACAAGTAACTACTAATTTGTAATCAACTGATACGATCAAAATTTAATATGAAATTATAGGATTGGAAAACAGGGACACAATTTGATGCAAAATTATTTTTTTTATTTCGTATGTGGAATCATCGAGGATGCTTAGCAACCCTTTTTCATTGTGGATAAGCAGGTACGGAACAATTATTGCATCAGCAATGTTATTAAATAGCTTTGAAGTGAGGAAGACATAATAATTCAATATCAGTACAAGCATGTTTCCAGACACAGATCTTGTAGCGACCAAGGACATCTCTGTTTGTGTCATGTCTGAATGAAATATGGAAGATATCAGTGGGAAATAATATTTCATAGCTAGTATAAAATAAGCATCTGAAGTCAAACAAACTAATTCTTTTTGCCACAAGTTATTTGGCCAGAACTAAAAAGGTTGGACTTTGATTGGAGAACAAAAGGAAGTTCATCAAAGATAAAGGTCCTTCAGAAAAGACCTCCTTCACAGATGACTCCTCTATCAGAACTGTAACTAAATAGTTGGTGTCAGAGCTCTGCTGGAAAAAGATCATTAGGCCAACTATTTCTTGGTCAGGAAAAGGAGGGATGGGAAGCAGCACAGGCTATATGTCAGTCCAAGGTGGGTTGTCCTGTTAGGATGCAGATAGTTGTAGCTCTGCACAACTTTCTGGTGTTCTGAGTGCACTGTAGATGACCATAAGAAACAAACAAATTCAAGAGGTGTACCTTAAACTGGCTTTTCTCATCAACAGCATCTCCATCATAATTTTAGATATGATATTGTTTATCTGATGGAGTGCAGGATTTTCTTGAAATGTGGACTGAGTTGATTCTGAAGTGGTGTGGTGTGTTGAATGAAGGGATTAAGTATATTCTGCATATTACAATTTCGTCAGAAAATAAAAATTTAACTCAAAGAGAAAAGGCAGATGAAACGCCTACGATTTGCCGTAGCAGAGCAGTTGAAAATGTCAACCTTTATCATACCTTTTGTTGCAGTGTTCCCATCTCCATGTTAATGTGCACATTCAAGCATGCTGCAGAGCTT
>JAKGGE010002246.1:0-11366 GCA_023748175.1 Hoolock leuconedys | reverse complement strand
AGACACAGATCTTGTAGCGACCAAGGACATCTCTGTTTGTGTCATGTCTGAATGAAATATGGAAGATATCAGTGGGAAATAATATTTCATAGCTAGTATAAAATAAGCATCTGAAGTCAAACAAACTAATTCTTTTTGCCACAAGTTATTTGGCCAGAACTAAAAAGGTTGGACTTTGATTGGAGAACAAAAGGAAGTTCATCAAAGATAAAGGTCCTTCAGAAAAGACCTCCTTCACAGATGACTCCTCTATCAGAACTGTAACTAAATAGTTGGTGTCAGAGCTCTGCTGGAAAAAGATCATTAGGCCAACTATTTCTTGGTCAGGAAAAGGAGGGATGGGAAGCAGCACAGGCTATATGTCAGTCCAAGGTGGGTTGTCCTGTTAGGATGCAGATAGTTGTAGCTCTGCACAACTTTCTGGTGTTCTGAGTGCACTGTAGATGACCATAAGAAACAAACAAATTCAAGAGGTGTACCTTAAACTGGCTTTTCTCATCAACAGCATCTCCATCATAATTTTAGATATGATATTGTTTATCTGATGGAGTGCAGGATTTTCTTGAAATGTGGACTGAGTTGATTCTGAAGTGGTGTGGTGTGTTGAATGAAGGGATTAAGTATATTCTGCATATTACAATTTCGTCAGAAAATAAAAATTTAACTCAAAGAGAAAAGGCAGATGAAACGCCTACGATTTGCCGTAGCAGAGCAGTTGAAAATGTCAACCTTTATCATACCTTTTGTTGCAGTGTTCCCATCTCCATGTTAATGTGCACATTCAAGCATGCTGCAGAGCTTCATGATATATACAGGATTCGAACGAACTGAATGGAATGGAATGGAATGGAATGGAATGGAATGGAATAGAAAGGTGTAATAAAATGTGAGCTGATATTGTGCCACTGCAATCCAGGCAGCGTGACAGATTGAGAACTTGTTGAAGGAAAAGAATACAATAGAATAGTGTGCAGTGGAAGGGAATGGAATAGAATGGAGTGGAGTGCAATGGAATGGAATGTAATATAATGGAATGGAATGGAATGGAATGGAATGGAATGGAATGGAATGGAATGGATGGGTGAAATAAAATGTGAAGTTATATTGTACCAATGCAATCCAGCCAGGGTCACAGATTGAGAGTTTGTTGAAATAAAATAATAGAATAGAATAGTGTGATAATGGAATGGAATGGAATAGAATGGAATGGAATGGAATGAAATGCAATGGAATAGAATGGAATGGAAGGGAATGAAATGGAATGGAATGGAACGGAACGGAATGGAATGGAATGGAATGGTGAAATAAAATGTGAGCTGGCATTGTGCCACTGCAATCTAGCCAGGCTGATGGATTAATAACTTGTTGAAAGAAAGGAATATAATAGAATAGTGTGGAATGGAATGGAATGGAAAGAAGTGGAATGGAATGGAAGGAATGGAATGAAATGGAATGGAATGGAGTGCAATGCAATGTAATCGAATGGAATGGAACAATACGGAAATAAAATGGAATGGAATAGAATCGAATGGGATGGAATGGAATGGAATGGAATGGTGAAATGAAATGTGAGCTGACATTGTGCAACTGCAATCCGACCAGGGTGACAGGTTGAGAACTTGTTGAAAGAAAGGAATGGAATGGAATGGGTGGAATGGAACGGAATGGAAGGGAAGGGAATGCAATGGCATGGAATGGAATGGAATGGCATGGAATGGAACGGAATGGAACGGAACGGAACGGAATGGAATGCAATGGAATGGAATGGAATGGAATGGAATGCCAAAATGAAACGTGAGAGCCGACACAGCCACCGCAATCCAGCCTGGGTGACAGATTGAGAACTTGTTGAAAGAAAGGAACAGAATAGAATAGTGGATTGGAGTGGAGTGGAGAGAAGTGGAGTGGAATGGAATGGAGTGTATTGGAACGGAATGGAACGGAATGAAGTGGAATGGAATGGAAAGGAACAGAAAGGAATGGAATGCAATGGAATGGCATGGAATGGAATGGAATGGAATGAATGGAATGGAACGGAACGGAACGGAACGGAACGGAATGGAACGGAATGGAATGGAACGGTGAAATAAAATGTGAGCTGAAATTGTGCCACTGCAGTTCAGCCAGGGTGACAGATTGAGAACTTGTTGAAAGAAAGGAATGGAATGAATGAATGGAATGGAACGGAATGGAACTGAACGGATCGGAATGGAATGGAATGGAAACAAATGGATTGGATTAGAATAGAATGGAATGGAACGGAATGGAATGAAATGAATGGAATGAATGGAATGGAATGGAATGGAACGAATGGAATGGAATGGAATGGTGAAATAAAATGTGGAGCTGACATTGTGCCACCGCAATCCAGCCAGGGTGAAAGAATGGAATGGAATCGAATGAAATGAAATGGAATGCAATGGAAAGGAATGGAATGGAACGGAATGGAATGGAATGGAATGGAATGGAACGGAATGGAACGGAATGCAATGGAATGGAGTGGAATGGAATGGAATGGATTTGAATGGAATGGAATGGAACACTGAAATAAAATGTGAGCTGACATTGTGCCACTGCATTCCAGCCAGTGTGACAGATTGAGAACTTGTTGAAAGAAAGGAATGGAATGAATGGAATGGAATGGAATGGAATGGAAAGAATGGAATGGAATGGAATGGAATGGAATGGAATGGAATGGAATGGAATGGAATGGAATGGAATGGAATGGAATGGAAGGAATGGAATGAATGGAATGGAATGCAATGGAATGGAATGGAACGGAATGGAACGAAATGGAATGGAACGGAATGGAACGGAACGGAATGGAATGGAATGGAATGGAATGGAATGGAACGGTGAAATAAAATGTGAGCTGACATTGTGCCACTGCAATCCAGCCAGGGTGACAGATTGAGAACTTGTTGAAAGAAAGGAATAGAATAGAATGGAGTGGAATGGAATGGAATGGAACGGAGTGGAATGGAATGGAAGGAATGGAATGAAATGAAATGGAATGGAATGGAACAGAATGGAATGAATGGAATGGAACGGAACGGAATGGAACGGAATGGAACGGAACGGAATGGAACAGAATGGAATGGAATGGAATGGAATGTAATGGAATGGAATGGAGTGGAGTGGAATGGAATGGAATGGAATGGAATCGGAATGGAATGGAATGGAATGCAATGGAATGGAATGGAACGGAATCGGAAACGGAATGGAACGAATGGAATGGAAAGGAATGGAACGGAACGGAAACGGAACGGAAACGGAATGGAATGGAATGAATGGAATGGAATGAATGGAACGGGGAATGGAATGGAATGGAATGGAATGGAATGGTGTGGAATGGAATGGAATGGAAACGGAAAGGAATGGAATGGAATGGAACGGTGAAATAAAATGTGAGCTGACATGGTGCCACTGCAATCCAGCCAGGGTGAAAAATTGAGAACTTGTTGAAAGAATGGAATAGAATAGAATAGTGTGGAATGGAATGGAATGGAATGGAATGGAACGGAATGGAATGGAATGGAATGGAATGGAATGGAATGGAATGGATTGGAATGGAATGCAATGGAATGGAATACAACTGTGAAATGAACTGTGAGCTGACATTGTGCGAACGAATTCCATACAGGGTGACAGAGTGAGAACTTGTTGAAAGAACAGAATAGAATAGAAAAGTGTGGAATGGAACGAAATGGAATGGAACGGAATGGAACGGAACGGAATGGAACGGAACGGAATGGAATGGAATGGAATGCTACGGTGAATTAAAACGTGAGCTGACATTGTGCCACATCAATCCAGCCACGGTGACAGATTGAGAACTTGTTGAAAGAAAGGAATAGAATACAATAGTGTGGAATGCTTGGAATGAAATGGAATGGAATGGAATGGAATGAATGGAATGGAATGGAATGGAATGGAATGGAATACAAAGGAATGGAATGGAACAGAATGGAATGAAATGGAATGGAACAGAGTGGAGTAGAATGGAATGGAATGGAGTGGAATGGTGAAATAAAATGTGAGCTGACATTGTGCCACTGCAATCTAGACAGCGTGACAGATTGAGAATTTGTTGAATGAAAGGAAAGAATAGAATAGTGTGGAATGGAACGGAATGGAATGGAATTGAATGGAATGGCACGGAACGGAATGGAACGGAATGGAACGGAACGGAACGGAACAGAATGGAATGGAATGGTGAAATGAAATGTGAGCTGACATTGTGCCACTGCAATTCAGCCATGGAGACAGATTGAGAAACTTTGAAAGAACGGAATGGAATGAATGGAATGGAGGAATGGAATGGAATGGAGGAATGGAATGGAGGAATGGAATGGAAAACGGAACGGAATGGAATGGAATGGAATGGAACGAATGGAATGGAATGGAATGGAACGAATGGAATGGAATGGATTGGAATGGAATGGAATGGAATAGGTGAAATAAAATGTGAGCTGAAACTTTGCCACTGCAATCCAGCCATGGTGACAGATTGAGAACTTGTTGAAAGAAAGGAATAGATTAGAATAGAGTGGAATGGAAGGAATGGAATGGAATGGAATGGAATGAAATGGAATGGAATGGAATGGAGTGGAATGGAATGAATGGAGTGTAATGGAGAATGGAACGGAACGGAATGGAACGGAACGGAATGGAATGGAATGGAATGGAATGGTGAAATAAAATGAGCTGACATTGTGCCACTGCATTCCAGCCAGGGTGACAGATTGAGAACTTGTTGAAAGAAAGGAATGGAATGAATGGAATGGAATGGAATGGAATGGATCGGGAGGGATGGAAGGAAAGGAATGGAATGGAACAGAAAGGAATGAAATGAATGGAACAGAATGAAGTAGGAATGGAATGGAATGGAATGGAATGGAATGAATGGAATGGTGAAATAAAATGTGAGCTGACATTGTGCCACTGCAATCTAGACAGCGTGACAGATTGAGAATTTGTTGAATGAAAGGAAAAGAGTAGAATAGTGTGGAATGGAAAGGAATGGAATGGAATGGAACTGGATGGATTAGAGTGCAATGGACCGGAATGAAATTTAATGGAATGAAATGGAAAGGAATGGAGTGGAATGGAATGGAATGGAATGGAACGGAATGGAATGGAACGGAACGGAACAGAATGGAATGGAATGGAATGGAATGGAATGGTGAAATAAAATGTGGAGCTGACATTTTGCCACTGCAATCCAGGCTGGGTGACAGAGTGAGAACTTCTTGAAAGAAAGGAATGAATGGAATGGAATGAAATGGATGCAAAGGAACGGAATGGAATGGAATGGAATGGAATGCAATGGAACGGAATGGAAGGCAATGGAATGAAATGGAATGGAATGGAACTGAATGGAATGGAATGGATTGGATTGGAATGGAATGGAATGGAATGGTGAAATAAAATGTGAGCTGAAACTTTGCCACTGCAATCCAGCCAGGGTGAAAAATTGAGAACTTGTTGAAAGAAAGGAATAGTGGAATGGAATGGAATGGAATGAATGGAATGGAGTGGAATGGAATGCAATGGAATGGAATGGAAGAGAAAGGAAAGGAAGGAAAAGGAATGGAATGGAATGGAATGGAAATTTAATGGAATGGAATTGAATGGAATGCAATGGAATGGAATGGAATGGAATGGAACAGAATGGAATGGAATGGTGTAATGAAATGCGAGCTGAGATTGTGCCACTGCAATCCATCCAGGGTGACAGAGTGAGAACTTGTTGAAAGAACAGAATAGAATAGAAAAGTGTGGAATGGAATGGAAGGGAATGGAATGGAACGGAGTGCAATGGAATGGAATGGAACGGAATGGAACGAAATGGAATGGAAAGGAATGGAATGGAACGGAATGGAATGGAACGGAACGGAATGGAACGGAACGGAATGGAATGGAATGGAATGGAATGGAATGGAATAGAATGTAATGGTACGGTGAATTAAAACGTGAGCTGACATTCTGTCACATCAATCCAGCCACGGTGACTGATTGAGAACTTGTTGAAAGAAAGGAATAGAATACAATAGTGTGGAATAGAATGGAATGGAGTGGAATGGAATGGAATAGAATGGAATGGAATGGATTGGAACCGAATGTAATACAAAGGAATGGAATGGAACAGAATGGAATGGAATGGAAAGGAATGGAAGGAATGGAATGGAACTGGATGGGATGGGATGGAATAGAATTGAATGGAACAGAATGGAATGGAGTGCAATGGAAAGAAAAGGAATGGAATGGAACGGTGAAATAAAATGTGAGCTGACATGGTGACACTGCAATCCAGCCAGGTGACAGATTGAGAACTTCTTGAAAGAAAGGAATAGAATAGAATAGTGTGGAATGGAATGAATGGAATGGTATGCCATGGAATGGAAAGGAATGGAAAGGAATTAAATGGAGTGCAATGGAACAGAATGGAATGGAATAGAATTGAATGGAATGGAATGGAATGGAACTGAATGGAATTGGAATGGAAAGGAACGGAATGGAATGGAACAGTGAAATAAAATGTGAGCTGACATTGTGCCACTGCAATCCAGCCAGTGTGACAGATTGAGAACTTGTTGAAAGAAAGGAATAGATTTGAATGGAATGCAGTGGAATGGAATGGAATTGAATAGAATGAAACGGAATGGAATGGAGTGGACTGGAAGGAATGGAATGGAATGGAATGGAATTGGAATGGAATGGAATGGAATGGAATGGAATGGAATGGAATGTGGAATGAAATGGAATTGAATGGAATGGAGTGGAATGGAATGGAATGGAATTGAATGGTGAAATGAAATGTGAGCTGACATTGTGCCACTGCATTCCAGCCTGGGTGACAGAGTGAGATCGTGTTTAAGAAAGGAATGCAATTGAATGGAATGGAATGGAATGGAATGGAATGGAATGGAATGGAATGGCACGGAACGGAACAGAACGGAATGGAACGGAACGGGACGGAATGCGATGGAATGGAATGGAACGGAATGGAATGGAATGGTGAAATGAAATGTGAGCTGAGATTGTGCCACTGCAATCCAGCCTGGGTGACAGATTGAGAACTTGTGGAATGAATGGAATGGAATACAATGGAACGGAATGAAAAGAAATGGAATGGAACGGAGTGGAGTGGAAACGGAACGGAACGGAAAGGAATGGAATGGAATGGAATAGAAAGGAATGGAATGGAATGGAACGGAATGGATGGAATGGAATGGAATGGAATGGAACAGACCGATGAAATAAAATGTGAGCCAACATTGTGCCACTGCAATCCAGCCTGGGTGACAGATTGAGAACTTGTTGAAAGAAAGGAATAGAATAGAATAGTGTGGAATGGAATGGAATGGAATGAATGGAATGGAGTGCAATGGAACGGAATGGAATGGAAGGAATGGAATGAACGGAATGGAATGGAATGGAATCGGAATGGAACGGAATGAATGGAACGGAATGGAACGGAATGGAATGGAATGGAATAGAATGGAATGGAACAGTGAATTAAAATGTGAGCTGAAATTGTGCCACTGCAATCTAGCCAGGGTGAGAGATTGAGAACTTGTTGAAAAGAAGGAATAGAATGCAATAGTGTGGAATGGAAAGGAATGGAATGGAATGGAATGGAATGGAATAGAATGGAATGGAATGGAAGGAATGGAAAGAATGGAGTGGAATGGAACGGAACGGAACAGAACGGAACGGAACAGAACGGAACGGAATGGAATGGAATTGAATGGAATGGAATGAATGAATGGAATGGAATGGAATGGATTAGAATGGAATAGAAAGGAATGGAATCGAATATCACGGTGAATTAAAATTTGTGCTGGCATTGTGCCTCTGCAATCCAGTCAGGGTGACAGATTAAGAACCTGTTGTAGGAAAGGAATATAATAGAATAGTGTGGAAGGGAATAGAATGGAAAGGAATGGAATGGAATAGAATGGAATGGAAAGAATGGAATGGAAGGAATGGAATGGAATGGAACGGAATGGAATGGAATGGAATGGAACGGAATGGAAGGAATGGAAAGAAATGGAATGGAATGGAACAGAATGGAATGGAAAGGAATGGAATGGAATGGAATGGAATGGAATGGAATGGAATGGAATGGAATGGAATGGAATGGAATGGAAGGTGAAATAAAATGTGAGCTGATCTTGTGCCACTGCAATCCAGCCAGGTGTGACAGATTGAGAACTTGTTGAAAAAAAATGGAATAGAATAGTGTGGAACGGAATGGAATGGAATAGAGTGGAATGAAACGGAATGGAATGAATAGAATGGAATGGAATAGAACAGAATGGAATGGAATGGAATGGAATGGAATGGAATGGAATGGAATGGAATGGAAAGGAACGGAATGGAATGAATGGAATGGAATGGAATGGAATAGAATGGAATGCAATGGAATGGAATCGAATGGAATGGAATGGTGAAATAAAATGTGAGCTGACATTGTGCCACTGCAATCCAGCCAGGGTGACAGATTGAGAACCTGTTGAAAGAAAGGAACAGAATGGAATTGAATGGAGTGGAAAATGGAATGGAAATGGAATGGAACAGAACACAATGGAATGGAAGGAATGGAAAGAAATGGAATGGAATAGAATGGATCAGAAAGGAACAGAATGGAATGGAAAGAATGGAATGGAATGGAACGGAATGGAATGGAATGGAATGGAACGGAATGGAACGGAAATGGAATGGAATGGAATGGAGTGCAATGAAACGGAATGGAACGGAATGGAATGGAATGGAATGGAATGAAATGGAATGGAATGGAATGGAACAGTGAAATAAAATGTGAGCTGACATTGTGCCACTGCAATCCAGCTGTGACAGATTGAGAACTTTTGAAAGAAAGGAATAGATTAGAATAGTGTGGAATGCAAGGAACTGAATGGAATGGAATGGATTGGAATGGAATGGCATGGAACGGAATGGAACGGAACGGATGAATGGAATGGAATGGAATGAAATGGAATGGAATGGAATGAATGGTGAAATAAAATGTGAGCTGACATTGTGCCACTGCAATCCAGCCTGGGTGACAGATTGAGAACTTGTTGAAAGAAAGGAATAGAATAAAATGCTGTGGAATGGAATAAAATGGAACGGAACAGAATGGAATGGAATGGATAGGAATGGATGGAATGTAATTGAATGGAAGGGAATGGAATGCAATGGAATGGAATGCAATGAAATGGAATGGAATAGAATGGAATGGAATGAATGGAATGAATGGAATGCAATGAAATGGAATGAATGGTGGAATGATGGAATATGGTGAGATGTGAATGAAAGGGAAAGGAAGAATGGAATGGAATGGAATGGAATGGAATGGAATGGAATGGCAAAATGAAACGTGAGCTGACATTGTGCCACTGCAATCCAGCCACGGTGACAGATTGAGAAATTTTTGAAAGAAAGGAATAGAATAGAAAAGTGTGGAATGGAAGGGAATGGAATCAAATGAAATGGAATGGAATGAAAGGAATGGAATGAATGGAAGGGAATGGGAATGGAATGGAATGGAATTGGAACGCAATGGAATGGAATGGAATGGAATGGAATGGAACGGAATGGAATGGTGAAATAAAATGTGAGCTGAGATTGTGCCACTGCAATTCTGTCTGGGTGACAGATTGAGAGTTTGTTGAAAGAAAGGAACAGAATGGAGTGCAATTGAATGGAATGGAATAAAATGGAATGGAATGAAATGGAATGGAATAGAATAGTGGAATGGAATGGAATGGATTGGAATGGAATGGAATTGATTAGAGTGCAATGGAATGGAATTGAATGGAATGGAACGAAATTGAATGGAATGGAACGAATGGAATGGAATGGATTAGAATAGAATGGAATGGACCGGTGAAATAAAATGTGAGCCGCCATTGTGCCCCTGCAATCCAGCCTGGGTGACAGATTGAGAACTTGTTGAAAGAAAGGATTAGAATAAAATGCTGTGGAATGGCATGGAATGGAACGGAAAGAAATGGAATAGAATGCAATGGAATGGAATGGAATGGAATGGAATGGAATGGAATGGTGAAATAAAATGTGAGAAGACATTGTGACACTGCATTCCAGCCAGGGTGACAGTTGAGAAGTTGCTGAAAGAATGGAATAGAATAGAATAGTGTGGAATGGAATGGAATGGAATGGAATGGCATGGAATGGAGTGCAATGGAACGTAATGAAAAGGAATGCAATGAAATGGAATGGAGTGCAATGGAAGGAATGGAATGGAATGGAATGGAACGAATTGGAATGGAATGGAACGGAATGGAACGGAATGGAACGGAATGCAATGGAATGGAGTGGAATGGAATGGAATGGATTTGAATGGAATGGAATGGAACACTGAAATAAAAAGTGAGCAGACATTGTGCCACTGCAATCCAACCAGGGTGACAGATTGAGAACTTCTTGATAGAAAGGAAAAGAATAGAAGACTGTGGAATGGAATGGAATGGAATGGAATGGAAAGGAATGGAATGGAATGGAATGAAATGGAATGGAATCGAGTGCAATGGAATGGAATGGAATGGAATGGAATGGAATGGAATGAAATGGAATGGAATGGAATGGAACAGTGAAATAAAATATGAGCTGACATTGTGCCACTGCAATCCAACCAGGGTGACAGATTGAGAACTTTTATAGAAAGGAAAAGAATAGAAGACTGTGGAATGGAATGGAATGGAATGGAATGGAATGGAATGGAATGGAATGGAATGGAATGGAATGGAATGGAACGAATGGAAAGGAAAAGATATGAACAGAATGGAATGGAATGGAATGGAATGGAATGGAATGGAATCGAGTGGAATGGAATGGAATGGAATGGAATGGAATGGAATGGAATGGAATGGAATGAATGGAATGGAATGGAATGGAACAGTGAAATAAAATGTGAGCTGACATTGTGCCACTGCAATCCAGCAATTGTGACAGATTGAGAACTTTCTGAAAGAAAGGAATAGATTAGAATAGTGTGGAATGCAAGGAACTGAATGGAATGGAATGGATTGCAGTGGCGTGGAGTGGAGTGGAGAGGAGTGGAATGGAATGGAATGGAGTGTAATGGAACTGAATGGATCGGAATGGAACGAAATGGAATGGAAGGGAACATCACGGAACGGAATGGAATGGAATGGAATGAATTGGAATGGAATGGAATGGAATTGAATGGAATGGAATGCAATGGAATGGAATGGAACAGAATGGAATTGAACGATGAAATGAAAAGGAACGGATTGGAACGGAAATGGAATGGAATGGAATGGAATGGAATAGAAAGGTGTAATAAAATGTGAGCTGATATTGTGCCACTGCAA